>CM024590.1:42223509-42435774 GCA_014182565.1 Eucalyptus marginata | reverse complement strand
ATAATTGAGGCAAAGATGAGAGAATGGTATCGATTACATTTGCCACTGAACTTTCACAATCATCAACCTCTGGTTTACTTTGCCGTGGTCAACTCCCTATGATTTTTGCACTTGATTAAGTTTTCAAACAATCAATAAGTTTCACGATTTGCTACTCATGGTTTGCAACTTCTCTACATGGTAAGTAACTTTTTACATAGAATGTAAGTTAATCAAGCACGCAAACAAGTAATAATACAAACTTAATTTCATCACTAAAGTTAGGAACTTGTTATACTTATAAGTAACTTTTCACCTTAAAAACAAATTTATCTATTTTAATTTGTCTCGATTTTTCAATTTCAGAAATTTCAACATTATCGAAAGTTAACAAGTCGTTGAAAATAAATTTTCTAATCACATAATCTAACTTCAGCTTATGTCGAACAATATCAGAATCGTCCCTGCTGATTGATTCTCACCATGCCAAAACAACATTCACAATAAAAGATCAAAATGCCTTATTTACATGCACAAATAGAAGGGAAAAAAAAAAGGCCCAGCCTACTTTCCCAAAAAATTCCCAACGTATATAAAGACAGAGCAAACGCCACGACACTCCATCCTCTTCTTCTTCCTCGTATGGTGTCTTGTCCGTCCGACCGACCGCCTTTCTGCAACCCCGCCATGCGCTCCAGCTGCTGAGCCGATGAGCGAGCGATCCGCGAAATCAAGAAAGCCCAAACCCACTTCCCCTCCATCCAATGCGATCCCGACCTCCTCGCCTCCCCGAATCCTGCCTCGCAGCCATCCTCCCGATCCTCATGGCCCGCAAATCCTCCCCCTCTCAAGCAAGCCCTGATCTTGGTCCTCCTCCCTCCTCGCCCTACGCCTTCACTTCCTTCCTCAACCCAGATCCCAAAATCGACCCTTCCTTCCGAATTCAGTGCCGTTCCGGCGAAGACCATGGCGAATTTCCCGTAAATGCGCCGCCTTTGCTGCCCACCAAGGTGTTCGCATAACGAGGTTCCGAGAGGTTCACGTACGGCGTCATCCGGGAGCACTCGACCGCGCGCGGCGGAGCCCACGTTGCCGACGTGTCGGCCCTCAAGTACCCCGGGCACCAGCACATGGCGGAGTGGTACCTTTTTGCGGATTTGAACCGGCCCGAGCTGGAGAGGGCCCGGGCAGCCTCGCCGGTCGCTCGGGTGACCGATCCCGAGGAGGCCGACCTCTTCTACGTGCCGGTGTTCTCCTCTGAGCTTGATCGTCAATCAGGCCGGCCCCCGGGACGGATCCGGCGTACAGCGACGAGGAGATGCAGGAGGAGCTGGTGAAGTGGTTGGAGGGTCAGAATGGAAGAGGAACAATGGGCGGGATCACATAATCATTGCTCAGGACCCGAATGCACTGTACCGGTCGTGGATCGCCTTAAGAATGCGGTTCTCTTTGGTGTCGGATTTCGGGCGGTTGAAGCCGACCAGGCCTCGCTGGTCAAAGATGTGATCTTGCCGTATTCGCATCGGGATCAACACTTACAATGGTGATATCGGGATCGAGAAGCGCAAGACTTTGTTGTTCTTTATGGGAAACCGTTTCCGGAAAGAGGTAAATTTGAAGTTTTGCTGATGAGTTTCGCAATTGAATGTGTTGTTTAGTCATTTTCGTGAAAATTAGATTGTCCATTCACGAATTGGAAATCTGCACATTCTCTTCGGGAGTTATGCTCAAGTAGAATCTGTTGGTGCTGATGTTGTTGTGTATGTTAGCGAAGCTAGCTGCTATACATGTTAAAGATTTGTTAGCAAATTAGATACGGGGAATTTTAGTTTTCAGTTAACTGTCAAAATGTTGGAGCTATTAGTTGAATGGTAAGTGTTAGTTTAGCTTCTGTATCAGTGAGCATTGCAGTACTTAAATTAATTGGGTGCAATTCATTGTGGACATCTTGCCAAACCTTTTGTGGTGTGTGTGTTTGCAGTTTTAAACATCTGTGTCCATTTACATCTCTCGTGTTTGAATGCTGCAATGCCTTAAATCACTGTGGGGTGCACCACTCTCCTCTTGACAAGAATTGATTGTCATATAACATGAGCGATAGATGGTTTTTCACATCTCTGGATTGTTTCAGTCTTTACTTTAGATTTCCAAACGAAAATTATGTGCGTGAGGTTTTCTTCTGCCTTCCCTCATTATTGTTCCAATGACTAAAAATGGAATAAGAGTTGGTTTTTCTTACAAGACTTACTTTATCCTGTGAATATAAGGATGAACACAAAGGCTGCCTTGATTTTATTTCTTAGATATCAATTGATCTGATGCATGTTTCTATTCTTAGGTTCATAAATAGGGACAATTTGTGAGTTTAAGGTCAAGGCTCTTTCACCTTCACATCAAATTGGTAGATTTGTGGGATTTGCATGTTGAGGGATTCTTTAGAGAGGCTTCTGAGTCCTTCCCAATGGTTAGATCAATTGTTTCTTCTCAAACCATTCTGGTCGACCTTATCTCTTGTTATAGTTTACCCTCCTCACAAGGATCGTAGTTCACGACTGCTTCATAATTTCTTAATAATCCTTGATGCCCTAAGAGAAACTTGATGAGAGTTTGAGAGTGCACAACTGCTGTTTCAGATTTCAAAAGAGGTGCTTCAGCTTCCCTACAGCATCGGGTATGCAAGCATCTTAGATCACCTCAAATTACAAGCACCCTATTGCAGCCTTTGAAAAGCTACCATGACTTGCTTTTGGAGCTCGATCTCGGAGACATATTTTGTTGCTCTACTACAATGAACAATACGTAAACACATGCTACCGAATTCATTTAGCATCCAAGTCTAGAACACAAGAACATAACCTACAAAGCCCTAGCAACATCCACGAAGTGTAGTTAATTTGGTGGTTTTCATCTTATCACTCAGATATTGAGATTCATCCTGATGACAATCGATTGGAATCATTACAATGAACCCAACCTCTTCCCACTAACTGGGATCAGCTTAGTATGTTCTTTTATCTTTAAATCTATGGACCCTTTGTTGATTTCTTTATGATTTTTAGGGAGGGAAAATTCGTGATTTGCTGTTTCAATTACTTGAAGATCAAGAGGATGTCGTAATGAAACACGGTGCACAATCTAGAGAGAGTCGACGCGCAGCATCACAGGGGATGCATACATCCAAGTTCTGTCTCAACCCTGCTGGCGATACCCCATCGGCTTGCCGTCTCTTTTGATGCTATAGTTAGCTTGTGTATCCCAGTTATCAGTGACAGTATCGAGTTGCCATTTGAAGATGTCATAGATTACCGGAAAATTGCAATATTTGTAGATACTGCCTCTTCTGAAGCGAGGGTTTTTGGTGAAACTTCTGAGAAAAGTACCGACAGAAAGGATTCTGGAATATCAGAGAGAGCTAAAGGAGGTAAGCTCCACTTGCACAATTTCATAAGTTGTCATCATTCTTCTGTTGTAGCTATGCCTAACGTCCTTGACAAGGCTATATCGTGAATTAGTTATTTTAATCATTATTGAACAGAACGGAATATGCCTCATCGTCAGCAGTGACTTTTTGGCATCACTTTTGTTGGATCTGGTTATGCTGTATCTATGTGCTTTGTTGCCAATGTCCTCACTTCAATTTGCATTTAGAAAAATTTAGTGGCGTAGAACATGTTCTATGTGCTCTGGTCGCATTGATAATTGAATTTGTGATGGAGCATCAAATGTTTAAAGATGAGAAAAGTCGGATTACACTGATTTTCTCCCAATTTGTTTCATATTTATCCAGGTGAAGCGATTTTTCGAGTATGGTGATCCAAACGGAACAGTCAATGAAATTTGGCGGCAAATATCGCAGAAGCTACCCTTATCAAACTGATGATTAACCGTGACAAGAGGATTGTCAAGAGGGACATGAGCGAACCAGACTGTTCCTGTATCTGTTCAAACCAGACGGGGGTCATTTCCACTCTATGACGCGAGCTCTATTTGTACCTTCGATCTCCGACCACTATTTGCAAACCCTGCCTGCTTGGGTGCTGGCCAGTTGGTGTTGGAATTCGCTCGTGTTTGGATTCAGCAACTATACTGCAATCTATAGGACACTCTGCAAGGCTGAGTTTAGAAATATCGAGGAGCTGTCACTGCATTCGATTTATCCTTATTTCTTGCAAGTACACCGTTTACAATTGACACCCTCCCTTTACATTACGCCCTTAGCAGAGGATTTTTCAGGGTTTGTTAGGCAGGGTAGCAGTTGTAGATCATTAGAGATTCTGGTACTTGTGGCGATGCAGAATGGGGAAATTAAGTTGACGATTGATTACTGCCTGTATTTTCCACATATTGTACATTGTACAGAAGAAGATCTGAGAGTATACCTTATTTTTTCTCATATGTTGGAATGTTGAGTTGACATCTTTGTAGGCTGCTTAAGGTCCGCACGTCTGTGAGGTGTACCGTATGGGAAAGCTCTCCTTGTGCCTACGGACCTTGGTACATGTTTCCATGATAATTTGAATGGTGCCCTTCACTTGTTTCGGAGTCTATTCTTTCATGCGTTTTAGGCATGTCACTAGGGTCTAATTTTTCCTTCCTTTGTTTGAAGATATGCTTCAATAATCATTCAATAATGATTTGACTGGATTTAAATAGGGCTTGCAATGTTGGACATGATTTGTTAACACAAATTATAGAGGATTCAAATTTTTTGTGATGCATAAGCTTTATATGTTGACACGAATTGATAGAAATTTACAAGTTTTTATTGCAATTAAATTATTTGACGTGTAAAACAAAAATTGAGATGTTTTAGTCTAACACAAGTTGACACAAATTATAGACATGATTTAACGTGTTAACATGAATTACCAAACCTAGATCTAAACCCAAAAGAAAGGGTTTTGTCCACGTCTAGTTTTGCATATGCTCTCATCTCCTCTCCCCTCCATCATACTTCCAATAATTCTTTGAGTGGCACAATTAGCTGATGATTCATGTGCCTTTTGTTAAGCTGATTCAACTAAAGCCTAACACGAGCCAGCTAGTCATATCCATAGAAAAGTAAAGATTGTAGTACACTGTCAATACTTTTGTAGCATGTATAAGCCACATGTTGCTCAGATGGACATAAACATGATGACATTCAAATACGGATCTGGCAACAACTTTTATTATCAAAAGGAAAACCTCGAAAGCATAGTTACATGATCAGTGAGCAAAAAAGAACAGAACTATCGTGAATACATCTCAATAGGTCACAAAATGGTGATGATTGATATGGCTTGCTTCAACTTCAACCAGGAGGCCACTTCATTTGTCTACCACCCAGCACATGCAGGTGAAGATGATAAACGGATTGACCTGGAGAGAGAGAGAGAGAGAGAGAGAGAGAGGAGATTTACATGCTTTCTTAAGTAACATGAGGTTGTGCAGATAATCAACATATGATGAAAACGTTCTATCCAGCAGAAGAAGGAATGACGAAAAACTTACAGGCACTTGGTCCACTGTTGATGACAACACGAAATCCATCAAGAATGCCTTCTTTTTCAGCCACAACTTTAGCAGCATAGAGAAGTCGACCCAGTATCTCAGAATGCTTTTCTTCAGCCTGTAGAGAAGCAATGGAAAAATCAGAACTTCATAATCTCCCCGGGAAAAAAAAGAAGAAAAAAGAAAAGAAGAAGAAGCTAGAATGTATTGTGCAGCTATTAAGTAGGAGGTTGTACTATTGGAATGTATTAAGTCGCCTTTAATATGCATAAATGGGTTATAGGAGGACAGAAAGGAGAAATAAAGCCTCTCAACATGAAATTTGAAGATTCTTCAAGGAGAAAATCCAAAATCTTTGATGTTCTTGAAGTTGCCGTATGAGTGAGTAGACCAATCATTCACTTCATGAGAAAATCAGAAGGAATATGAGAGAGATTCTCATCAAGTCAAGCAACTTCATCAGTCATCAAACTTTAGGTTAGACTTATTTTAAACTCACTACCCCATGCTACCTAGCAGTATTGAGAGTGATTAAGCCATGATCGAACTGGGCCTGTTTCTTTGTCTTTTCACCTTCTATAGGATTTATACCAATAGAATCAATCTCAGCAGCAGGCTGTCTCATCTGTCCTATGTTGAAAGATCACTAGGCCAACAGTGTGAATAAACTAATGCAGATTAATAATATCTGTAAGAACCTATGATAAACAAATGATTACCATTCAGCACAATAATTGAAACATGCTGAGAGAATGTAGATATGCCTTTGATATGAATCGTGATTCATCCCAAGAGTAGCCCTCCCATCTCAAATGATATAAAGTGCCTTCTAGCATCTCCCTCTCCTTCTCTAGACTGGAACTTTTGGTGATCTTACTATTAAAACGCCTTGAGACAGAATCTACCTCCTTACTCTCAGTGAAATCCTATGATGACAAGAGTCCCAAGCACATTTGACGTCACTCAGCTGTTATTATGTTGTGAACATCGGCTATGAAAAAAGATGAGTTATCTATTAGAAAGGAAAGTGAATTGATAAGATTACCGGACAACTTATGTTGGACACTGTAAGTCCATGTAAAAGATAAGTACATACACCTCCCAATATGCACAGATAACATCAGATAGCCATTGGTAAACAACAGAACCGTAGCTAACCTTTCCGAGCTGTGTAAGGCCATCTCTGAATTTTGGAATAACTAGAACATGAACCGGAGCCTGTGGACTAATGTCTCGAAAAGCTAGGACCTTTTCATCCTCATACACGATGGTTGATGGTATCTCCTTAGCTATGATCTTGTCATATCTGAAAAAAAGAAAGAGGCACACTCGATCAGATTCAAACTAATCACGAAAGAAATACCATAAAAATCAAAATGAACCAGTTTGCACCAGTCAGAACAGAAAACCTCATACATGGTCGGAGCTCCTGTGTCAGCAACTGCAGCAGCTGCTTTAGCAGCATCTTCTTCACTGCTTGTCGCTTTGATGCAAAAGATCTATGAATACAAACAATTTGAGAGGAACATCAAGGGCATTTCCATCAGTAGCAAGAAGCAAATTTTCCAACACCCACAAAAGCAAGAGAATACGATCCACAGCTTGAACAAAGACAGGGATTTCCACAAGATAAATCCTATTGACCGCATTGGGAAAAATCACCTCGCCAACTGAAATGCTAAAGTAAATAACATACATTTCTTGAAGTCTCAGCTCAGTGAAGCTCTACAGACACAACAAGATCATCTTTTTTTTCCATTTATCAAGATTTCTTGCCAAACCCAGATCCAATTATCATCACAACGTGAAAACCAACCCAATCAAATGGGTTTCTAAGGACGATCATTCTTCAACCCCGACTTTTCAATAAAGAAGCCATCTTTGCCGCTAACAGCACAAATTCCGCGGAGCCCAATACAAGAACGACGAAAGCACCTGCGACGGGACTGAAAGCGAAGCGGGGGAGCGAACTTGGCAGAAGCGAGAGCTCGAGAGGAGCCTCTGGAAAACGCGAATGCCTTGACACCACCTGCTCCACAGCTCCTGAAACGCACAAATTGAGGAGAAATGATCGCATTCAGAAGCAGAGAACGCGGAGCTCTCTCACCATTGCAATCGAGATTGAAGGGTAGAGAGAGAGAGAGAGAGAGAGTACCGAAGGAGAGCTGAGGAGTAGAGAGCGGCCATTGATGGATTCTGGGCAAGTCCGAGGAGGTGTTAAGTGTGGCATCTTCACTAGCAATGGCCGATATCGTCATCGATTTTACTTTTAGCCCCCTGAAGTTTCATCTACTTCTTATTTTTCGCCTCCTAAAGACAATTTTGTATCACTTTAGTCCCTCAAATTTTCAACTAGGCTGAAAAAGGACTTCTTATCTTACCCAATCCATCCCAAACCCATACGAAAGGAGGAGGGAAAGCTCGTGCTTGATCGAGCCTTGATTTCTTGATACCCACCTAGCTTGAACTCAACTCGATAAAGGTCTCGATTAGCTTGATTTTGATTCTCGTCATAACCTAATTCACACAACACAGAAGCTAGCTCAACTAGAAATGCTAGTGATTATAAACAAACATGCATAACTACAATAAAGACAAACAAAATTTCAACGACTCTACTAAAATTGCAAGTTTTTCAAACTGACCACAATAAAATGAAAATGAACTAAAATCATCCATAAATAGCTTTTTACCCCGAATGACAAATAGCTTAGCTCAACACATTAGGACCCCAAGTGACGCACCAATATTGATACCCTTTCTTCCGAGATGCCAAGTTGTTTTGTATCATTAAATGTCTCATGGTCAAATTGTTTTAGCGTAAAAAATATATAAAAATATATATATATATATATATATATATATGTACATGTCATTCGCCAAAAATTCGTGCATACTTGAGGCCATTTCGAAGTTACCTTTATCGAATCAAGTAGAATTCAGGTTTCATTCCATAAATCCTACTTCATTTTCAAATTGTGCTGTCGAACCATGTCGACAGTCGTCGCCGGGACAAAGATCACCGTCCACAACATTCACGTGCGCGAGCACGACAGTCCCCACAAAGTCCCTGTTGCGCACGGGACAACAATCCTAGTCCTCTCGTCTTCCAAGATATCTGAAGTACGTACACGAACAGCCTCCTTCCTCATCAGATTCGATTCAGAGCTGACCGGAACGAACGCGAAGGCTCGAGGAGTCCGAGAATGGCGAGCTTCGTGCTGCACCTCCCGGCGGCTACGGCGGCGACGACCAGATGGAGGAGCTTCTCCGTCTCCGCCTCCGCCTCATCGAACGGTGAGTCCGCAGCCACCGCCCTTTCTGCTGGCGGATCACGGGCTCTTGCGCGCGAGTCTTGATTGATCGAGCCCGTGAGTTGAATTCTGCTAAAGTTGCTTTTTTGACTTGTGGGTATGTTGGGATCTTGAAGGGGCTGTTCCGGGTCGGGGCCAAAGCGTCGGCCAAGGGAAGGGAGGGCCGGTGGTGGTGGAGCTGCCGCTGGACAAGATCAGAGGCCGCTGATGCGGACGAGGGCGAACGATCCGGTCAAGGTGAAGGACCTCATGGACAGCATCCAAGAGATCGGGCTCCAAGTCCCTGTACGTAAAATGATCCCACGCCCCACGTTTTCCCGTTCTTTTGAGATGTCGTGTGTTCTTGCGGAGGATGTATGCAGCATTAGGCTCTGCGGTGGACGGCAAAGATTGACCGGGGTGAAGACAGGATGGGGAATTTCATTGATCGAATGTGTGTGTTGCGTATGATGTGGATGGAGTAGAATTGGGGAGTTGGTGCTTCTCTGTTTTGGCATGTGATTCTGAGCTAATCAAACCAGTACAGAAGCATTCTGCCTGAAGTAGAAGCTCTTATGCTTCTCTATATTGACATGGAGTTTTCATGTGTTTGTAGAAGAAAGTAGCTGCATTAGCAAGATTTTCGTGCCTTCGTAGACAATTTTGTGATGTTTCTGTGGAAAATTCCATTGCAGATTGATGTGCTCGAGGTCGATGGAGTTTACTACGGTGCGTAATTATTTCATCATCCTCACACTTTAGCATACATAAACAATATGGACTGTTCTTTCGGGATGGAAAAGATTATTTTGCTGTGTATGCATTTTCGCAGGCTTCTCTGGCTGTCATCGCTACGAAGCTCATCAGCGCCTCGGCCTCCCAACGATCCGCTGTAAAGTCCGGAAAGCGACGAAAGAAACGCTAAGGTTTATTCATGTCATTCTTCATGCTCAATCACTTGCTTCAACTGCATCTCCTTGTCACTCACAGAAGGACCTGTTCATATGTCACCAGGCATCATCTTCGCTGAGTTCGTGACAGAGATGTTCTCTTCGTTGGACAGATGAGTTCTCAGCTCAACGAGTGGCGCTGCAGTTAATGGATACGAGATATTGCACTTATACTGATAGCTGCAAGTCCCTTGGATGTTAATTAGCTTTTAGCTCTCTTGTATCACAAGCTTTTGAATAATGAAGGAAGGAGTCGTGATTAAGTTTACCTTCAGAAGTTCCCTTTCATCCTAACTACAACATTACAATGCTTATACCATGATCGCTCCGCGGGGCCATTAATACTTGACACAACATGAGAACACAATTTGAGGAAACGTACAATTGATACAAAAATGACATGACTGGAGACTGATGACACTGCACTCGTAGATAGCCTATTGTGTTCTGTACTTAATCAACTGAGTATGCACCTTAAAAGAAGGCAATGGACATGCCAATTCCGCTCCCAGGACCCCTTAGATTTTTTATTTTTTTTTGTCAAGTCTTCAGCATGAACACGCTGAAGAATTTTTTATATCAAAGATAGAATCTTTGGTTATTTCTCGAACCCAATCAGTCATTTTATACTTGAAGTATTAAGTTAGTGACAAGCTTAATTCATATCAACAGTACTCATTTGCGGCATTAGACGCTCTTAACTTTTCAAACAAGTCAAATCTAACATTTTTTTTCTCTCCAATTAGCAAGACTTTTGGCATGAAGTGAATGGACTCTACCTGCCTAGCCCAACTCAAAATCCAAATTATACCAATCAATCTCTCAGAACAGATGCGTTAAAGAAACTCAAGACAAAATGCATTCAGATATAAATGTCAGGAAAGAAACGAAAACACGTCGGATGAAAAACAAGTCATTGCGGAATTTGACATCAGAACCCTTCACGGGTCAAGAATTTGCTCAGTGCTCTGCATCCTCCTCTTCACAGAACTTGGAGTACTTGTCAGCATCCATCAGGCTGTTTAGTTGGCCTGCGTCACTTATTTCAACCTTAATGATCCATCCTTGCTCATATGGGCTTGAGTTAACCTACAGATCAGTAAACTCGCATCAGCGAAGAGATAGAAACAGAATTACTAACGAGAAAGGTCAGAACTTCCATGGAGTGTAAACAGAAATCAAAAGGTAGACTCACAAGACATATACACAGAAATTAAATTTAGTTCAACCTTATGTCCAATTGGCATTCCATCTTAAAAGAACGAGGGAGTTTTGAAACTCCAGAGTGTCATAAGTAGAGGAAGAGCATTAGGAGACTTACTAAGCCAGGAGAATTGTTGAGTTCTTCATTGACTTCAACAACTTTCCCTGTAACCGGGAGTTTATATCACTGGTGGCCTTGACACTTTCAACTGCACCAAAACCTTCGCCTTGAGTCACAGGTGCCCCAACTTCTGGTAATTCGACAAACACGACATCACCCAAATGATCTTGAGCATGATCGGTGATGCCAACTGTAGCAGAATTGCCTTCAACTTTCACCCACTCATGGGAGTCATAATACTTCAGATCTTTCAGAACTGTGGTACAAGGAAAAGGCATGAGTGAAAGAACTAGGAAGCTGAGAACCACCATGAAGAATCCAGCAAAGATTGTCACTGTTGCCACAAGTTGATCAAAACATGAATTGCGCTCTCTCACTTTTGACCTTAGATCTTTATTCGCGAAACAGTAAAAACGAGCTGGAAAATAGGGCAGCAAATTTGTTCTAAAAACTTATTCAAATTTGATCGAGCACTCTCAGCATATACATAAAGACCCTAAAAGTTCAGACCAGAAGCATTTGAATTGAACTTTGTCAAGGCAGGTGCACGTTAATAGTCTACCAAAAGACAAATAAAAATCTACTGCCAAGTCAATAGTAGTATGAAAAGCCTGCACTCCATTGCAAAAACGACTGGCAAAGAAAGGGCATTTTACTAAGAGTAACAATAACAGAATAGCCTTAGTAGTATGTCAATCACTTGAACTTAAATTACACAAAGCACTATGCCACTTCTAGAACGAATCAGTTTCTAGAACAACCTCATCATTTGAAAAAAAAAAAAAAAACTACTTTACCTTGACCCACAACTACTATGCAGTCATGACTAATCTGTATCAGATGAACCTGCACATCAAGTAGGCTACTAGCGGATCATCACCCTTATGATGATTCTGATCTAAACCAGGGTTATATCCCATTTCTTGATATCAATTAATGTGTTCGCGCCACTATCGCCCTTTTTCAAATTTTATCGCCAATCAGTTGGATTGATTCTGCTATACATAATACCATTAAAATCTTTTTATGCCAATTATTGTTTGATAGCTACGCTCCATTAACAATTAAGCATTACCTCCAGGATCAAGCATTGCCTATCACAATTAATGAGAGTGCTCCTCAATACATTTTTCTTGGAGAAAAGAGGATAAAATCAAAGCCCAATTAATAAACACCAAAAACTGTTATTTTCCAACATACTAAACCAAATGTCATTTGAAAGGAAACCACTTTTCCAATATCGAGATCTGCCAATGTTTTGCTTGTCCATACACCTTGCAAATAAGCATGATATGACTTTTATGAATCTCGTTTCAGGTAACTAAACCAAATTTAACCCAGAATCTACAGGTCTCTGCAGCGAACAAACCCAACAGCAATACAGCAAATCAAATCAAGCATGACATGAAATCCTCCTCAAAATCGGTCCTTTTCCACAGAAAAAACCACGGGCACTACCATCATTCTCAATACCATAAAAAAACAAGATCTTGACTGCCACGCACAATCAAAAACCACCACCCTCTTTTCGGATCTACGAATCAGCTCATGATCAGAAGAACACCATAACGACAGAGGATCAAAACAAGACAAACCCGTCCCCATCTTACCGGTGGCGAAGCCCCTGTGGGCAACGGAGATCCTGAGATACGAAGCAGCCCTGGAAGCCCACAACAACCTCGACGCCATAATTACTCGCGAACCCAACAAAGGCTGCACCTTTCCGGTGTGCACCGTCGCCAAAAGGACGCACCTTTACTAGTTTTTTAGTGATTTCCAAGTGCAAGGATACAGTGGGTGGCGACGAGGGTTGGTGGGTTTGTTCTCTCTTTGTTAAATACCCCCCAACACCACGACAATTCGGGGCTTGTTGGGTGGAGAGAAGGAAAGAGAGAGGGGTTCAAGAAAGGCGCGAGGAGGTGGCGGTGGTGGGTCAATTCGATGGACTCGCCCGTGCCTGCGCAATTTGTCAGTGTTGGGGTTGGTGGAGAGATGGTGGTGGCTTGTGCTAGGCATGTCACGTGGCTATTGGTGGCCACATCGGCCAACCTACGATCGTTGTCGGAGCAAGTGGTCCCATGGGTTTGATCTATATCATTCATAGCCATTGGTTACAATGGAAACTCTCATATTTCATCAATCTGTGATCTGAGGTGTCGAGGATACGAACTCAATTTCCGAAGTTTTGCTAGAAGAGGAGACAATAACATTGGTTTGGCCTTCCATTTTGGATTGAATAGGATATTGTGTATTTTAAATTAGTCGAATCACGTAATTGCATATCCACTCTATCTAGGATTTCATTTCTATGAGGAATTGAGGAATAAGTACACTCATCTTATTTAATGTTTGATGTACTGGGTAAGGATTGTTCGTGGAGGAAGGGGGAAAACTTAAGGACCACCTTACCAACCAGAGCCCAGCTAAAAAACTTAATCTACAATACATAATCCTTAAGGCATACGGGATTAGGACTCGGATTGGCCCTCCAATGTTTAAGCTAGTGATTGGAAGATACGAAGAATACAAAGAATTCTAATATGAATAATAAAAATAAAAAATGGAGTGTGCTTTTCTTTTTCCTCTTTCGAGGTTTTTTTTTTTTTTTTTTTTGGTCAGTTTCAAATAGAAGAAAATAGTAAAAGCTAGCACAATTACTTCCCGTGGAAAATACGATCAATTTACAAGTAATGACAAGATACTTGTATTTTATATGAAAGATGAAAATCGGAAAATGAACTCAAATTATATTTCTTACATGTCTAATAAATTATTCATTTTATACTATATTCCCTAATATCTCACCTATATGTAATGTCAATTCTAGTCCATTATCTCACTTTTTGTAACCTTTCAAAGAAATTATGATATTTATTGACATTATTTACCAAACTCATATGGCAAATTGGCAATATGTACATTTAGATGAATCTTCCATTATTAAAAGACAGTCAGTAAAAATGCGGATGAAGCCAACATTAATTGAATATATTAATGAAAAGTTATTGCCAGAAATTAAATTTTAAAATTTGTACAATTATAATTAACGGACATGAAGAAAATAATATTACAAGTCTTTTTTTTTAATATATTGGACTCTATATTGTCAAAAATTTTGAAGTAATATACACTTTACAGTTTACAGGAACCTCCTCGTATGATCTCCTAGACCGGACCGGGCAGCTCTAGAATTTTCGGTTCACCAACTCCCGGTCGCAGCTCCGCCGCCGGCCGCCGCGAGCAGCGCACCCCTCGCTCGCCGGCGATTCAAGTCCGGCGACTGCTCCCGAACCGGCACCTTCGTTGCTTTTCGCGTAAATCACTTTACCCAATGCCACTCTTTATAGTTTCGCAATTTCTCATTCTTTCTTTGCTGAATTCGACGTGATTTCGATTGTGAAGGCTCGTTGTTATCTTTCCTCGTCGGCTTTCTCTTTACCCATTTCCTCGTACCCTTCGGTTTCATGGGTGGCTGTAATGTAGATGTAGATGTAGATGTAGATGTAGATGCTGTAATGAAATTGGTGTCTGTCAAGTGTTCGACAAAAGTCCTGTGAGACAATTCTAATTGGAATTCTTGGTTCATTGTTGAAGGAGTTACTTTTATCGATTTCTTCGGAAAAGTTGTATCTTTCATCACTGAAATGACCACTTGAGCGTGTCCAATTGCATGACCATGCCGTTCACATCGAGTGATTAGTAACTGAGTCTGTTGGTGTTTCAATGGGAGCGAAGAAAGTTAATAATGGCAAGAACTTGTTGCCTCACCCGTGAGCATCGGTATTCATATTTCTCTTTGTTTGTTGGTCAGTGCTGACAAATGGCGAAAGGTCTAATATGGGCTACGGCTGAGGATCTTGCAAGGAACAGGGGACAGGTTCTATCTCTTTATCGCCAAATCTTGCGGAGCCTGAATTCGCCAAACTTGCCTCTTACTTTAGCTGCTAGGCTATCTAAGAAGGCCGAGGCGAAAGCCATCTTCATGCTGGCTGCTGAAGAGAGATCCCTCCACAACATTGAAGACCTCATGGATATTGGGGAGTATTCTCTCTCCTGTTGCGAAAAGGCGAAATCCCCAAGTACATACAATAGGTGAGCTACTTGTCCGGCTTCTATGATTCGATGCTCTTTCTTATCCTCATCTTTTTCTTGATTGATGCATTTAAGTCTTTCTTGTGGGATGCACGTTGTGGTCATCTTAAATTTTGCTCTTGCCCATCTAAATCAGCATGATGATGATAATTCATAGTGAGTGAAATTGCTTGCATGGGCATAAATGGGTGACTTCATATGTTCAAGGAAGTGATTAATTATGGGTATTCCTAGAAAGCACTGCTCGAGGAAATGTTTCCAGTGGGCGTTCGATGATTACAGACTGGTTCTATAGGAGGGAGGGGCAGAGAGATGAAGGAGTTCTGCCTTCCTGAGAATTTCTTACAATTTAATCAGATGAGATAATGGGAGATAACAAAGGAAAATATCATTGTAGGCTGATGCAAAGGGAGCTTTAACCTTACTCATAGCATTCCAACATCTCTTCGAAAACTATGTTAAACAAGATATGCTTGATTATTATTAGTTTTATTTATTTATTTATTTTATTTTTTTGCAAGAAAATATTTTGTCCATTTTTAAAATTCCTTGATGCAGTTTCAAGTGATTTCTGATGCTTTGATAGATAAGGTCTGGGTTTCAAACTGCTTTGATTGCTTTAACCATGCATCTTGTGTTAGTTTATACCACTAGAATTTCACATAGATCATCATCTCCATAAGCAGTCAATAGGGTTAAAGCTGTGAATAGAACTGAAAGTAGATAAAACAAAAGGATATGCAATGCCATTTTGGGGTCTTTGATTTAAGTTCATTTAGCTATCTTTTGCTTGTCCAAACACGTTTCTCTAATATCTTTCTCCTTTCTGGCAGAAGACATGCTGCAAGTAAATGCGACGAGTATCGAATGCCCATGACGCAACTTTGTCAAGTTGTTGTATCTGGGTGGTTAGAGGGCAATTTAGATAAAAGAGAAGTTGGTTCCGCTTTCTTGAAACAGATGGAGTAGGATGGTCATATTGACGTCTTGTTACTTGCTTCTAAACATTATGATTGGCACGAAAAGAAGATTCTTCATGATCAGGTTCCTGATGCAGCTTGCATACAGTAGCTATCCTTCTTTTTCTGAGTCTTTGTTCGGTTCATCATGTACATAGGAAATCAAGGAATTTTGTTTTCTTTAACATTCGGTTGGCGAGTTAAAGATGATCACATGAGACTCCGAGACTCTGTGGATCAGCAAACAACACGTTCCATTTGAGCGATGGCTAAATGATGAAACCAGTTTCGGTCACGAAAACAATGGAGCAGGCGTAATTGTTTGAAATGCTGATAGGGCCGACATAAAACAAAACCACAACTGTAAACGAATCGGGGTTCACTGAACTTTCTTCTGTCAACAATTTTAGCGGCGTAAATCTCTCTTGCCATATTAATAGATGAAGAAATATAGATGGTTGCGTAAACAACAATCTTTTGGCTGGAGCTAGGAGGAAAGATTCGACATTTTCCAACTCAAGTGTCTAGGGTTTTCTTAGATTACTTCCGTCTTCCGTCTTATTTTTGGTACTTTAGACGCAGCTGCTTATATAAACGAAAAGATCTCAGTGTTTGTGCAGATGAAATTTGATTTCGATGATGGATTGAATAGCAAAAAGGCGAATCTAAATCTGAGCAAAGTCACAAAACCTACTTGTTTTTATGAAAACGACCACCACAACTTGTGTAAACTGTAAACTCCAAGATCAGCAGATGCTAGCGAAATGAAAACGACCCAAAAAAGATTCAGAAAATACTTGACATAGCATCCAGCAAGTATCAAAGAAGTCACCGCAAGAGAATGGGAAAGGGCATTGCAGTAGTACTTGATTTTTATGGCCAAACAGCAGCCCTTGATTCCTACTATATTTATTCTATAACTGGGTATTAGTGTCAGTATCTATTGATAACAAAGCAGCATAATCCATCCAATACCGCCGTCTTCTTCTCCTCTCCAACTCATCAAACCCTAGTAGCCGCTGCACGGTGGTGGTGTGGCTGCATACTGCCGGTCAACAACCTCTATGAGCTTGCTCGCAATCGCGCTAGCATACACTGTTGAACCTTCATAGATCTGAAAATTGAACATAAGAAGAAGATGAATATTTTCCTTATACCGGCTAAACTTGGAGGAGATCCATTAAAAGTTGACTTTTTCTTGTCAAATTAAAGAAAAAAAAGGTAGTTTTGAGAATTGGTTCAGACAAAATGAAAGCCCCACGACCTTGGTATTGAGCAGGAAGCTATAGTGTTCACCAATGTGGCCACCAGCAACATGGTGGAGATCCAACTGGAGCTCATCAAGAACCCTAGACACATGCAGCAAGCAATTGATCTTCTTCCGCTGCACGAGCTTGATGGTGACCTCGTCTTCAATTATGCGGACATCGACCTCAGTAACCTTCGACTTCCTCTGGAGCCAAGAGCTCCTCAGAGTCCTGTTGAAGGACTGATCCACCGGGTTGCCCGGGTTCGGGGTTATGGAGATCTCCCCATCAAAGCCCTCCTCCTCGACCTTCTGCCTCTTGCTTTTCTCTATCCCCCATCTTTTCTTCTCCGCAAGCAGTTTCAGCTCGTTGACGGTTCTCAAGAGCTCCTTGATGTACTCAATGGCATCTCCCACGATGGATGCCCTATCACCCTTCATGTACACAAACACAAGTAGTTGCACAACGCAGTAAATTTGCCAAAAAGCAAGCATATACAATCTTGCATTGGGGGAAAAAAAAACTAAACTTCCATAAGCACTGTCATAGTTTAGAACCCAAATAACCATGATCAATACCCTACACGGGATATACGACACATTAAGCTGGACATGTAACTAAACAGTGCGTAACGAGTACTAAAAATATCCCATTTAAAGCAGGGAGAATGATTCTCGGTACAATATGATGGCAATAAAAGGCAACAAGTACATATGCTGGTGGCCCTGGTATGGTAATGGACTGAAGATGATAGGGGGAAAAACTGGAGGAGGAAAAGAGCATGGCAAGATAGGGCCAAAACCATCTTCTCCAGCAACAGTCCAAAAACAAGAAAGAAGTTGTCATTCCCTTCTCTCCCTTCTTTAGGAAGATTTCAGTGTTGGGATCCGCCCATAGAACAGGAAACTGGAGCTAGAGAGAGCTCGATTCCAGTTCCATGATCAGCCATCACTTTCCCCATTTCGACCCACATGTCGAACTCCCAAGTTTCACCCCATTTTCAGGCATAGAATGTAAGAACGACGGTGGCGGTGACAACCCGAATTCGATCCAGCATCTATAAATGGCTATCAATGAAAGAAGCAAAGCGCGAATGTGTGTGTACAGTACCTTGGTAGGGCTGGGGATCAACTTCTTCAAGGCGTCGTACTTGACATTGATCTGGGACCTCCTGTCCCTCTCGGTGGTGTAAGGCTTGGTCACCTTCCCTCTCCTCCTCTTCCCCATCTTCACCTTGACACGGCAGCCCTCCATGTCCGCCATCATGTCGCTCCCGAACTTGAAAACCCCATTATCGTTCTCCGCGAACTGATGGCCCTCATCCTCCTCGCAGTACATCATCGTCATCCCAAGATTGTTTCCCTCATCTCCTTCGGTTTCCCCTCTCTCGATGTTGTTGCCACCGCCAAACAACGACGACGAGCCGGCGAGTGGCAAGCTGTCGTACCCGCAGGCCCCGCCGTTCGGCAGAGACTGGAACAGCTCCCTCATGAACGGGGGCTGCGGCTGCAAATTGCTCAGATGGGCGAGCGGGTCGAAGAGGAGAGGCGGCGCGGGGGAATTAGGGTTTGCAAACGACAGCGACGAGCTGGGGAGCAATGAGGACGAGGAGCATCGCGCCAGGCGGAAGAGATTGAGGAGGTCCGGCGGCAGCCCCGCCGGAGCGAAGACGTCGGAAGGGCCGTCGCCGCCGAAGTTCTGCAGGGCCTGGCTCTGCAGAAACTGCAAGGGATCGGCGACTTGCTGGCCGATCACGTCGTGACTCAAGCCCTCCGTTCCAGGAGCGGCGTAGCTCCAATCCGAGGAACAGTGGCCACCGCCGTAAGGCGGCGGCGGCAGCACCACCTGATTCACATCGCCATAATCCTCGTCCCCCGGCCCGACCCGATGGAACCCTTCTTCCATCGCGACGCGGGAGACGTCCCGGCGATCACCGCCGCCGCCGCCGCAGCCGCCGTCCTCTGCCGCGAACCCCATTAGCCCCTGTTGCTGATAATGGCAATGGAGATCGCCGACAACGTTCTCCCGCTGCTGATGCGGACCCGTTCCAGGAAACGCCACGTCCTCGGCCTGCGGGGCCCCGGCGAAGCACTCGGCCGTCTCCTCCATCGTTTCCTCAGGTGGGTATTCGCCGGCTGCCATGAACAGAAGCATTTAAAGAACAGCACGTCACTGGACTAGACCTGACCTTGCAACATGAATAGCTCAACCCAAAGAAGAAGAAGAAGAAGAAGAAGAAGAAGACTGGAAAGTGATGTGCGCGTTCTGCCGAGCTACGTAGCCATGGCGAGGAAAGCTTACCGCGATCTTCTTTATCAGCTTTAGAGAGAGAGAGAGAGAGGGAGAGAGAGAGGAGGGGAGTTGCAGTGGGAGGTTAGGAGGGACAAAAGCTGCAACAGGAAGATTATGTGTGTAAGAAAAAAGAAATGATAAAGAAAGACAGAAAAGAGAACAAAAAGAAAATGGAAATTCATTTTATCGTTGATATTTTCACATTATATTAAAGCTGACATTTTAAAATGATTGTATAGAAAATACCACTTTTACCAGTTAATCGAGTATCGGTTTAATATGTCTTTTTTTTTTTTTGACGAGATCGGTTTAATATGTCGAAAAAGGCTCGTTATCACTCTGTTTTCTAATTTAGTTAGACTAATTTCGACATATTTAAGATTATTCTCGTTATTTTTCAGTTTTACTTTTTTTTTTGGGGTCCTCGGAAAAGAAGATACCTTTTTGCCTCTTTTTTTTTTTTTTTTTTTCTTGAAGAGTTTGCAAATTGGCAGAGGATGTTGGTTGTTACTGAGATTCCCATCATCTGGGCCCCACTCATATTTTCCGTATTTGGATCGTAAACCTCCCCATCCTTCCCCCTCCTTCCCCCTTTTTATTTTTCTCTGTCAACGGAATCATTGAGGGGGAAAAGTAAGGAAAATTTTCTAATAATTTATAAAGATTGGTACATGCAATCACATATATATATATATATATATATATATATATAAATATCAGTCGAATAATTATTTAGTAATAATTTATGTCGAGAGGATTAAGTCATTATATGATTTATAAGATTTCATGTCGAGTTTTTATGAACTCGAATACTTGACATTATTTATCATTTGTTTAGAGTCGAAGGTATGGCCATCTCTTTAAAAATTTTAAGCAATCAATAGCGATTTCTAATTGCAGCAAAACCCGTCTTTTCGCCCCTCTAAGTTCTCATTCTTGAAAGAACCATTTCACTTCATTGGATAGAATCGATCGCATGGGTCACATTCGCCAACTTCTTCTGGTCACTCGACCAGTCTTTTGAAGCTGTCATCATGAGCTAGCTCTATATGCTCATCTTTATTTTCGAGCACTATCTCCCTCTACCTATTCGATTTCATCTTAAATGCGAAGCACGTTTGTTGTGCCTCAACCAGCACACAAACCTCGTAGTATTCACCAAGAGATACAAACAACACTTCTTCTCGACCCATCACCTCAAAAAAAGAAGGCCCTTCATCGGTAGGCGAAGAATCCCCAACTCGAGCGGCCGGCATCGACACGTAAACTTTAATTTTCCCGAATCTAGTAAAATCTTCCCATCTTTTAGCACGACATAAGTACTACACTCTTGTACTCATGTTTATCATGAATTCTGGCACGAGAAAGTCAGATCGATTTAGTTATATAAGTAATGGAAATAGTTCTCGAAACCCAAATGAATTTCCAAAAGTATACAATAATTTTTTTTTTTTTTAAAAATGTGAAGAATGGGGTGAGTGGCAAAATATGTAAATTTGGGAAGGTGCTTTGGTGAAGTCATGCGAATTGGGGTGGTTCTCCAAGAACGGCAGTTTAGGTCGGAGATGCGAATTCCCTTTTTTAACCTTTATTTATTTATTTATTTATTTATTTATTATTCCTGAGTAGTTAAAGAAGACGACCTCCTCTTCCTCTGTCCATCGGTGGGCCCCACTTCACCACCGATATTCCCCCATGCAAACTGCCCGGAACCTCATGCAAACCGTACACCACCCCCGCACCTTCAATTTCACATTATCATACATACATAAAATTGGAAAGGTCAAAAAAAGAAAATTAACAATGCTGGAATTTTCGTTTTCTTTTCGGAAATTCACACCTATGGAATTTGGTTTTTTGGGATGTTATTGTATTTTTGTGGGATTTTAATTTCTGATTTAATTTAATTTTCTAATGATAGATAGTTCGATGCGATGACAGTTTAAAAAAGTCGAGAATTAGTTTTTTTTTTTCAACGTTAGTTCATGTGAAGATATTTACTAATGTAAGGGGTCACGCAAAGTGGGTTGCCATCCAACTCCATCGGTAGCGAGGCCCTACAATGATTCAACGAGCGGTTACGGATTAATTGTCCGATGGATTTTGCAAAGCCCTTGCGACATAATTGGCCAAATTTGGTATTTTATATCGAAATTGTTATCCGATAGTTGATCTTTCCTTCCATTGAATTATGAAATTAGAAGTTCTCTTTTGCCGATTTTGAGCTTCAAGTTAGTTAATATAAGGGCAATTGCTTTTTATTCAGAACGAGAATGTGTCCTATCTACTTGTGAAGTTGCGAATATATATACCTTTGGTTTGCATAGTATAGCTCAACTCGGAATGATTCCTGGTCGAACCGGCCCAACAATACCAAAGAAACAATAGACATAACAGTTCTAGTGGCCACTCTTCCAATATGAAATGGGAAGGTGGGAGTTCGAATTCCCACATTCTCAAGGGTTAGGGTGGAAACGAATTAATTTCCAGTGTGGGTTTTGATTCTCACGTCCTGTGAGGAGGTAGAGCAAAAATCTGAGAATGAGAGTTAGAGTAGATGTAGAATAGAATCGAAAAAAAAAAATTAACAATGCGACAACACTACATGCTGATTTCTTATCGTTACCAAAAAAAAAAACACTACATGCTGAGGTTCCAGGATGCAACATGTGGATGAGTGAAAACCGACCATGTATAAGTTCCATTAATGATCATTCAGTGCTCTTGTCCAATCGAACGAGTACATCCTTTTCGGAGTTAATGATGGTATCTGCACAAGGAAGCTGGTCCGAAACAATCATGAACTGTTAACAGGAACAAGAAGAGAACATAAGGGGGATAGGCAGAGTCCTAAAGGGTGCCTGCTCCGAAATAGCAAATGCTGGCACGGCTGACAATCTTGTTGCGCTTGCATGGCTGCAGATTTTCTGCTGTTATTCTCGGAATCGTACCTCTCTCTCTCTCTCTCTAGATGTGGTCCCTTCACTTGCTCACCTTTGACGGCTTACCAAGTCTCGATACTGAAAGAGCACGTAGATAAGGACAAAGTTCATTGTAATTTTAGGATGAATGTTTGTAACGACCCGTTCTACGAGGGTTGGGAATGATTATCGGGATGAGAGGACCCGAACAAGAAACGGGATCCGATAGACTTCCACAGCGACGAAGGGGGGCAAGAATGAGCTGAAATTATGCACTAGACATAGGGAAAATGTTCCTAGAAAGATGCCTTTTGATATAATAACAACATTTAACATTCGAATTTCGATGTCAAGAGTGCTCAGATGAAAGCACTGTTGGGATGGGGACCTTGTGGGATTTAGTGTGGAACGAATCAAAACGGATAATGCCTCGAGTGAGCTAACCCAGATGTGTTGCAACATTCACATGGTACAACAATTTGAATGGCATATTTGAAAATGCGGGTGGAACTTCAATCCAAGACGTCCTCAATATCTCTCTATGCCATCATTGCGTTGCTTGAATGACTTAGAAAGCACGCATCAAGCAATAGTCTCAAGAGGCATTGACGAATCAATTCCGAAGTATATGTCTGCATTTGCAATAAGGTGACGTAATATAGTTTTAGGGTTCAGTTAATTCCTACTAGACTTCGATTATTTTCCATAGCTTGGTAATGAAAATTTAAATGACCAGAAATAAAGGGACTAAAAGGGCTTCCTCATCGTCTCTTCCTCAAACCCTAGTAGCTGCAGCTGCTTGGTGGTGGTGTGGCTGCATAGTACTGCCTGTCGACAATGTCTATGACCTTGCTTGCGATCGTGCTCGCGTACACTGTCGATCCTTCCCATATCTGAAATGCAGCAACGATCGAGTTTAGTTAGGTCTACTGAACTTTGAGGACGTATTTAAGGGAGGGCATCAAGATCAAGTTCGCACAACCTTGGAGTTGACCAAGAAGCTGTAGTGTTCGCCGATGTGGCCGCCTGAAACGTGGTGGAGGTCCAACTGAAGCTCGTCGAGGACCCGGGTCACGTGCAGCAAGCAATTGATCTTCTTCCGCTGCACGAGCTTGATCATCACCTCGTCGTTGACGATGCGCACGTCGACCTCGGTCACCTTGGACTTCCTCTGGAGACAAGAGCTCCTCAGTGTCCTGTTGAAGGACTGATCAGCCGGGTGGCCCGGTGGCGTGACTGCGGTTATGGAGCTCTCTCCATCTACAGCCTCCTCTGCCTCCTCTTCCTCCTCCTCAATGGCGACCCTCCGCCCCTTGCCTTTCCTTTCTCTTCCCCATCTTTTCCTCTCCAAGATTAGGTTCAGCTCTTTCACAAGTATCAAGAGCTCCTTGATGTACTCAATGGCATCTCCCACAACGGATGCCCGATCAAACTTCACATACACAGAACAAACAGTTCGTTTTCGCCACCAAGAAATAGTCAATATAAACATATACAGTCATGGTACTAAATGTCATCCTTTCTAGTACAAATGAATATAACGTTAGGTATCCTAAGATAAATCAGTTTTACTGAGAACTGCTATCTAGACTCTTAGCGGGTGTTGAATGTCTTATTATGCCAATTTGCAGCTTGTTCCATCACTGTCTGGCGTATACCAAATGTGTAAATCAGTCTAAATAAGCCTGAAATTAGTCAACAAAGATCATTCGCAACAAAGCATATGTATCGCCAGGAAAAATGCTGAGCCCCATAAGCAGTGTTACATAGAAAGATGACGAATATGTATGTGTATACAGCTGATTACAATTACTAGCTACGACAAGAAAACAAATATCGTCGATTTTAACTGGCGATTAAAGCATATCGCGAAGGTCCTGTTTATGAAGGACCTAAAGGAGCTACACCTAGCATTACTCAGCAATCATCTGAAACAAAGATTACGCGCGCATTTATGGGTAAGAGTAAGTCTAAGCTTCCTGATCACTCAGTTAGTGCTATACAATAAGATGAGATAATACGATTCGATGATGATTGCTACAAGGGAAATTAATGTCTTTGGTCTTAACTAATGCCTAGGAATGTATATCACAAAGCTCATTTATGAAGAGAGAAGAAGAAAAGGAAAGACATTTCTTGCAGCTATAAGTTATAAAATCGAAATGTATAAGACTGTGTGATTTATGAAAAAAGGCAGGGGCTAGAGAAAGAAGACTATAAAACTGGTAGAAGAAAAGATCATCTCCATTCATCAATGAATTAAAGCTTGTGGAATGAGGGTTCATCCATGAAAATCAGCACGCTTGATTAAGCTAATTAAATTCATTTTTTTGGACATATAAATTACATAAGTAGTTTCAATCATTAATACAAGGTTTTGAAAAGCAAATATGCGATCGGTAGATGCATTACCTTGGTGGGGTTGGGGATCAAGTCCCTCAAAGCCACATACTTCTCATTCAACTGAGTCCTCCTGTCTCTCTCAGCAGCAAAGTGCTTGGTCAACTTATTCCCTCGCCTCCTCTTGCCAATCTTAACCCTATTGCCACCCTCCATCATCTCCAACACCCCTTCATCCTCCCCATACATCATCATCATCGCCGCTGTCGTCCCTTCTTCTCCATCAACGATGATTTCCCCTCCGTCAGCCTCGCTGGGCAAGCCCACGTACGGGAACAATAGTTCTCCCATCGGCGGAGGCTGAGGTTGCAAGTTTCTCAGGTGGAAGAGCGGGTCATACAGCACCGATGATGTTGTGGATGCGTTAGGGTTTGCGTATGAGAGTGGTGGTTTCGGGAGCAGGGAGGGTGAAGGCCATGGTGGCGAGGGGGATGAGGAGGATCTGGCCAAGTGGAAGAGATGGAAGAAGCCTAGGTGATCTGGAGGCGGCATCGGAGGGACTTCATTGCTCGAATTTTGGGCGGTGATGCCGTTCTGGTTTTGCGCATGGTCGGCGACAAGTTGCTGGAACATATCTTGCAGTAGTCCAGGTCGATTACCAGTATTGCCGGGATCTCCATCGATGGCTTCTTCTACAGTCATGTGATTGTTGTTGGTGTTGCAGCTGTAGATGTTTTCATTGGCGAAATCAGCTGGAACATTCTCTCGCATTTGATGGTGATAATGATAACCATGAGGATGATCCCGGGTTTGATGCATCATGACATCTGGACCTTCTGGTACGGCGATGGCGCTCTGGTCGAAGCACGCGGTATCCAAGTCGATGATCATTCTTCGATCTCCTTCGGACCTGATCAAGTAATGCAAAAAGAAAAAAGAAAAAGAGAAGAGAAGCAAGATGATGAACAAAGTAATTACGGAGGGCTAAAGCATGCAAATTTGCAAACCAGTTCCAATTTAAGAAGACAAGGAGACAGGTGACTCATGTAATGCGCATGCACATATGCACTTACTGTTTCAGATTGAACAATGAGATAGAGAGAGAGAGAGAGAGAGAGAGAGCGTTTGTAGTTGGAGGTTAGGAGAGAGAAAGGAGGACAAAAGGTGAAACTATAAGTAAGGTTGTCTTTTTTTTTTTTTTTTTTTTTTTTGGGACAACTTATTTATATCGAATTGATATGAATAGTTGGTCAATTTTTAAAAATATAATTACCTAATGACGAAAATGAGTTTTGTAAAAAAAAGAAAAAAAAGACCCCAATTACATATGTAGGAAAAAAGACCCCAATTATGTTAAAACATAATTTCCTACACGACATGAGGTCGTTTTCCAATCACGACTTACCTTACTCCGCTCTTTAAAGTTTGTTTTGTAAATCTTTCTTTTTCATCGATGGAATTCTTGAAATATATAAAATAAATACATTTCGATTAATATTTATTGATGTGGTTTTTTTTTTTTTTTTCAAGGTTGTTGCTCGATATGGCTACAAGAAAATGCGCAAAATGCAATAAGCTTCCACAATTTTAACCAAGGATTCAACAAAAATGCAAGATGGGAGCGGCATTGAGGTTTAATTTAGGGAAAGTTTCATGCACTCGTGCAATCCGAGGTTTCTGTTCATAGATTGGGTTGGAGATGCGTACGTTCTTTCTTGTAATACGAGGGGCCCACTTTCTTCATTAATTCTCTCCATGCAAACTCCCATCTCCCACCTAACCAAGAGAGCTAATCGTGTGAATTTAATCTGATTAAATTATGCCAATTGATGACAGTTTGAGGAGAAAATAATTAACATTGAATTTCATTACGAAAAAAAATTAGATTTTTCATCTAATATTGCTAAACTAATAGGTAGTCCAAGTGTTTTGGGCTTGGTATTTTTTATATAAAAAATGGTATAATTTGTAAAATGAATTTAGATTTTTTGTAAAGCTAGAAAGGCTGACTTACCAAAAATAAGAAATAGAAAGATTCAAGTTTGGAAAGTCCTAGACGTTTAAGAAACTATGCGGGATTAGAAGTGCTAGAAATTCAGTTTACTTCTAAAATACGATTTTTGTCTTTTGTTTGGTCTTATATTATTATAGTTTTACCGAGAATTTTTCGACGCTGAAACTATTTTTTTCGGGTCTATTTTGTTTTATGGAGAGAGAAAGAGATGTTGTATGATGTTTCATTTTCTTTCCCCTTCGGAAATTTGATGACCGACGAAGTGGTTTAATATCAAAATGTGTTTGTTCACTCGATCTTAACTTATTCTTGTTCTTTTTTTTTTTTTTTGCTCTTTACTAACGAGATTTCTCAGAGCGCTTATTGGGCATACTAAAATGAGAAAATATTCAATTCTCAAAGCATTGATTCTGCATATCACATGGGTGGTAAGTGCATTTGAAATCGTAATATTTCATCATATATTTATTTATCAAGTGACCTGTCTTAACAAAATGCATTATAGAAATGAAAAAGAAGAAGAAGAAGAGAGATTTTACCAAGTCATGCAAAGTTAGTGAGACGCGTCCTTCCAGACTTTTTTTTTTTTTTTTTTTTCGAAAGGAAATATTGTATTCATTAAGTCGGAAACTTACAACCAGAAGCTAAGGCGTCCGCGTAAACGAGGTCAAGCAAAAGATAGGGTGGAGATATGTTCCAAAGATGGGCCGAGTTATGTAAAGTTGCCCTTATTAATCAAAGGATTTTGCGAAGGATGACGATAGAGAGGGAGAGATTTAAGGAATGGTCTCTCATGTAATTGACTATTTAATCCTTTGCTACAGCTTATCTAACTTCCACTTTCTTCTTAAATTCCATATTTTGTTCTTATGCACTCATTTCCTTCTTTTAGTACCTTTTTAAGAATATCCCACTATTCTATTTTATGAAAGCCATCAAAATAGGAGAAATTACCAAATTGATCCTAATTTCAGTTTTAACTTTTCCATTATGTCAATTTAGTCCTAAACTAATTGTAACACGAGTTGTCCCGAACATTTACTTGTATCGATCCCTACGAAAGCGCGCAAGTTGGCAAGGCTCTATCTGTAAAATGGCGGGCAGGATTCCTAATGTCATTTTGTATGATAAGTACTGTGATTCGAATACACGATCTGTCACATGCATATCAAGCAGTTAACCACTCGCTTGACGGTTGAGAGCTGCATACAATTTCTACTTGTAATATGCAAGCAAGCAATATAAGCACCGGAGCTGCGATCCGCTCAGGTTATTCGCTACCGGAGAATAGGAATGAAAACACATTGACATCGTTAGGAATTTCGTCTACCTTTTGATTTTTATGGACTTTTATTTGATGTATCGACGCTATAAAGAGTTCACTATACAAGGAGACGTGGATCCTCTGCCTTAGACACCGACGGGCACATTGCGATCGACTCCAAATGACATGGACAATTAGAGGACAAAAAATACTAGAAAAGTACTTAACCTCTTACCTATACATGTTTTACCTTTCATCACAAAGGGTTTGGTGTAACGACCTGGGCCCTACTATGTAATATTGTCCGCTTTGGACACTGAATCCTCACGACTTTAAAACGCGTCATGTAGGGGCAGGGGACATCCCTCGGGCCTTTCCTCTCCCAAGCCATAATATTGTCTGCTTTGGAGGCACGGCCCACTGGCCTGTCCTCCCAAGCCTTATAAACTAGGCCTGTCCTCCCAAGCCTTATAAACTAGCCAGGGGCTGGGCTGTCACACTCTCCACCCCTTAAGACCTTAAGAGCACAGCGTCCTCGACTTTAAAAGTCGTCATCCAGGAGGAGAGGGCTATCCCGCGGGCCTTCCTTCTCCCAAGCCATAATATTGTCCGCTTTGGAGGCACGGCTCATAGGCCCGTCCTCCCTCACGGCTTTGTTTTCAGAGCAGCGAAAGCGTACGTGAAATGCGTCACACAGATTAAAGGGATTCAAGCCTTATAAACTAGTCCAGGACTCCCCCCTAAGCGATGTGGGACTAGAGAGGACCCCTTCCTCTTCCTAGGCTGTCACATTTGGTCTCGAACAACAAATCAATGGTCTGGTGAAACACTAGAATGATGTCTTCTGTAGCATTCATGTCTTTTGACCTAGTCGGCTGAGTTCGGCTTGACTCTTTGAAATGTTCGTATATATATGGATATCCTGACGGTCGCCAATGACTATCACCAGCGAATGTGAAATCAATCGGCCGAAATTGTGGAAAGCACAGCCTCTCTCACCATTTATGTTGACTTTTCTATGACTAATATCTACAATGGTAGCGGTAGCTTGTGGTGTTCAAAGTTTCTTCGTGTTAGGGAAAATGAGTGGCTAAAAATCATTTGAAAAAGGTGGCAAAATTTGTAATGGGAGAAATGATTGCGTAATAGTCTATAATGTACTGTGAGAATAACCATCTATTTTAAACTATAAAAATAAATCATAAATAATTATAAATTATTATGGGATCCACTCTATCAAAAATTTATAGCTCATAATACACTGTTATTCTCATAATATCCCAAAGACCGATATCCTAGTAACCTATGTAGCACCGACATGGACACGCGACACGCGACATGACACGACACGACACGCCAACACGTCATTTCTTAAAAATAGATAATTTCGACACGTTCCGACACGTTATATATTAAATGTATTTTTATATATAAATACATAAATAAATAATAATAATAGCCTATAATTAATTTACACGAAAAATATTAAATAATATCATTCATTATTTTAATTTGTTACAATAATACACAAAACTTAGAGGAAAAAAACATTGTTTAAAGAAAAATGCTGAAATGATATTTTTAAATTTATTTATTTATCATATATAGCATTTTTTATTACTTCTTTCATAGTAAAAGACTTTTTAAAAAAAATAAAACAATTCTAAAAAACAAAACTGAAAAAAAAAAAAAAAATTGACCCCTTGCGTGTATATTTATAGCAATTTTATCACTTCTTTTATTACTTCTTTGTGTATATTTATATTTTGACCCCTCAAGTATTAGAAATTTTTAAAATTGATCCCGTGCGTGTCGGAATCGCGTGTCGGAATTACCTGACTCGCGTGTCGGAGCGTGTCGGAGAGAGTTGATCATGTGTCGGATTTTTTGACACTCATTGACCGTGTGTCAGAGCGTATTGGGACATGTCGGAGCGTGTCAAACACGTGTCGGAGTGTCGGACACGACACGAAGTCTTCCGGAGAGTGTCCGTGCTACATAGCTAGTAACAACCATTTGTAATTGAGGAGAAGGCCATGTTGATCTCTTATGGAGCACTTCTTTTGTGCTAAGTCGCTGGGAAATAGCCGACGAATAGGCAAGAGTGGTCTGGTTTGTCGTTGCACGCTTGAAGAGAAGAAAAGAACGATGGGCTTGTAGAGTATTGCGTGGTGATTGGTGAGTGCAGAGTGATGTGTGCATGTGTGGTGCTGGTGGAGAGAGTGGGTCAGAGAGTGTCTTAAGTGTGTAATGAATATAGTGCTGTTTCTTTCTTGTAATAACACGTGTTCATAGTACAATTAGTGTCGACTATTTTGCTCCACAAAAATGCTGCCCGACAACAGCTACAATGAACACAAATGTATGACGAATTCTATTTATGAGGTTGTGGTAATAGAGCGCATCCAAAGGACATCATGGAGGAGTTTAGTTTCAAAGTGGTGCTCTTCGTTTTCTTTCCTGTTTCCCTTCTCTTCATCTGGAAACTAATCATCCAAAAGCAGGCGAACCCTAGAAACAAGAACCGGCTTCCACCAAGTCCTCCTGGTCTTCCTATCTTAGGTCATCTCCATCTGCTTAAAGAGCCGGTTCACCGAACCCTACACAGTCTCACGGAGAGATACGGCGATGTCTTGTTGCTTAAATTCGGCGTGCGTAAAGTCCTTGTGACCTCCAACCCATCCGTGGCTGAGGAATGTTTCACGAGAAACGACATTATTTTCGCCAACCGGCCGGACACTCTTGCCGGGAAACACCTCAACTACAACTCCACCACCATAGGATTCATCTCGTATGGTGATCACTGGCGCAATCTCCGGCGTCTCATGACATTGGAAATGCTCTCCTCAACCCGCATAGCCATGTTATCAGATGTTAGGTATGACAAACTTTAAGGCTTTTGCGGAAACAAATAGAAAGAGCATCTCGCCGACTATCAAACATACAAATTTCGTTATTGTATCCAGGAATGTTTAAGGTATGATACCCACGCAAGCTTTTAGGGGATCATTTTGTTATTTTTCATATGGCATGAAACTATTAGATGTTTCTCTTCGAATTAATTACGAGTAGAATTGGACACATACTAAACCACATGGTTATAATTTGTTTTTGCTTTGTCGGTTTGTATGCAAAGGTTGAAGAGTTCAATTTATGGTGTTGCTCATGTAGTCGGCTTATCAGATATATACGGATATTCACAACGTACATCACTGTTGTCAGGCACGACGAAGCGAGGTTGCTACTAAAAGGACTATTTCATGAATCGAACCAATGGTGGAAGAAGGTCGAAATGAGATCGAAATTCAGAGAGCTTTCGTTTAACATTGTGATGAGAACGATCGTAGGAAAGAGGTACTACGGCAAGGACCCCACCGGCGGAGAAGCTGCAGAATTCTGCCGCATCGTGCAAGAGGGCTTGGAGCTTAACGGGAGTGCAAATTTAGGTGATTATTTACCAATCTTTCAGTGGGTTGATTTTCAGGGCGTTGAGAAGAGGATGATAGGGTTGCAGAGGAAACTGGACGGGTTTTGCCAGAACTTGATTGATGAAATTAGAGGAATGAGAAAGGAGTCGACCCGGAAGGAAGGGAATACGAGGACATTGATTGATGTTATGCTATCCTTGCAAGAGAAGGAACCAGAATTTTATACTGACCAAACCCTCAAGGGTGTCATCTTGGTACCAATGCTTGCTTTTGTCCTTTCATTCGTGGAATTTATTAGTGTTTATCTAGTTGATCATCATTTTGCCGATTAGCTACTTCACGTCACCTATCGCTTGACTGTTCTAGATAAAGCATGCTGCATATTAAATAAGACAAGCTATTACGTGTATTTTAGCTTTTAGTATTAACCGTGAAGTCGATTGACGGAAGCTTTTGACTGTTCACTTCTGCCGAGGACAGTTCAGACGTGGGATTCATTTTGGAATTTTGATATATATCATTTGGAAGGTGCAGGCATTTCATCGTTGGCTGGCAATTTACAGGCACGCAGAACAAATTGATAGCAAGTTCTAACTATAGCTAAAGGGCTAAATGTCTTAATGTAATTAGGTTATTTCGGACTAATAAACAAGGATATGATCTTATAAAAGTCCTTTTATAGGTTCAGAATCATGAGTAACTCACATTACGGTGAGAATGTTGAACACGTGATTCTATATGCCAATTGATCGCTGTGACAAACTATCTTAAAAGTCAAATATCAAGGGGTTAATTTGCCCACAAAACAAGTGAGAAATTCTTGAGAATTCTAATCTTAATAAAGATTAAGCTCACTTGTAACCTTTCCGATGATTACATAGGTTTTACCAAGAGATCGGGACACTAATTACAACTCTCAAAAAAACTTTGAATGATTCAGTATAGTACAGAGCTTTTACTATTTGTGAACGTCATATTGTGTTTTATTCTACTTTTACTTTTTGGAATTTTACATAACTATGTCCAATTTTTGTTTATATAGGCATTATTTAGTGCTGGCACGGACACTACATCAGCTACCCTAGAGTGGGCAATGTCTCTTCTCATCAACAATCCAGATACATTGAAGAAAGCTCAAGTCGAGATTGAGGCCAACATCAAGCAAGACCGCCTCATCACCGAACACGACCTACCGAACCTGAATTACCTACAAGCAATTGTCAATGAGACATTGAGGTTGTATCCACCAGCCCCACTTTTATTACCGCATGAATCATCAAGTGATTGCAATGTTCTTGGGTATCACGTGCCCAGAGGCACCATGTTATTAGTGAACTTATGGAACATCCATAGGGACCCTAAGCTTTGGGAGGAACCAACAAGATTCATCCCAGAGAGGTTTGGAAACAGAGGTGATCAAAGAGAAGAGAAGATTGATAATTTCAAGTTCCTTCCTTTTGGTGCTGGAAGGAGAGCTTGCCCCGGAGCTAATATGGCAAGAAGAGTGATTGAACTAGGGCTAGGGGCGTTGATTCAGTGCTTCGAGTGGAAAAGGGATGGAGAAGAGGAGATCGACATGAATGAAGGGCGGGGACTTTTGATGCCGAAAATGGATCCTCTAGAGGTTTTGTATAAACCGCGTGAATCCATGATCCACCTCCTCTAAAAAATGATGGATACATGATCGGTCGACAAATGAATGATCTACTGATGCTATATATATGCATTATAAAACATGAAATCCAGAGAATATGTTTGGACTTTTCCTGTTTGATTATGACATGATTCTCAGCATGTTTTCCCTAGTTTTTCTGTATGCTCTAACTGGACGTGGAACCTCTGCCTTGCACACTAATGGGAACACCGTGAGGAGTATAGGAGCTTCATCCGCTCCACAAAAACAAGGTTATAAGACTTCTGTTGTCATGGCATGTGCTTGTCAAAAGATTGAAGTCCTCTTTTGAATCGGTAGGATCCAAATCCCAGAAATATAAATCATGATAGAGACCATTTTTTAGGTGAGCATCAACTACGGGTGCATTTGGACTTGCATTAGGAATGGGCTTTGGACACCCAAAAGCCCTTTGGCCAAATATTGAGTGTTTGGGAAAGATTTTACAAACCCCATTAGGGGAAAGTTAGCTTTCAAAGGTTGAAAGCTCAAGGTTGGTCTTGGGGTGCGCGCTTTTCAGCCTTTGCATGCAAATTCGGATAGTTTTAGTGAGAAATTTTCTTCCCAAACTATCCTTGACTAACTTTTTATTTTCCGATTTTGCCCTTACTGCTTCATTGTTCATCTTCTCCATTGAGGGCGATCGTCCGAGTTGCGCAAGGCTTAGTGGGGGGTGTGGGGGCGGCGATGGGCTAAAGAGAGGCCGGCAATGGTTACAACAACCCAAGTGACTGTCGCCGGTGGTTCTTGCGACCTCGGGCGAGGGTCTTGCTTGGGTCACGCGACCCTCGGCGGGGTCGCGCGACCCGGGGGTCACCGGCGACCTCGGGTGGCCCTCATCGGTGGTCTTCGGGGCCGCTTGAGGTCCGACAAACTCAAACGCCGACCGCCGGCTATAGATTTGGATCGCTCGGTAGTCGCTACCCCTCACCGGTTAGGTTTTTTTTTTTTTTTTTTTTTTTTTAATAATAAAGGTCTTTTGTAAATATAAATTCTCCAAACACTATTTTTATTGAAGGTATTTCACAATGGACTTTTAGATTATAATTTACTAAACGCAATTTGCATTTTGAAAAAATCCCTTTAACTTAAAGCCCTTTACATTTTGCCAATGACTTTTTCCAAAAGTCTAACCAAATGCACTCTACATATCCATCGTCTCTAAGGGTTGAGAAACAGCAAGACAATTATATAATAGGAAAGTACTTAACCTGTTCCCTATATATGTTCTGCTGGTACTTTACTGGCCACCTGAGTTCGCTTCAATCCTCGAAATGTTCATGTTTTATGGGAAACAAAATAGACAAGGGAGGAGTAAAGTTTCAAACTCGTGCTCTCCTTTTTCTCGTCTTTCATCCTTCTCTTTGTAACAATGGACCCAGCCCAGCCCATTCCCCTTTGAAAAGCCCAAAGCTTAGCCCATCTTCTCTTGATCCGGAAACCAATCATCCTAAAACAGGCAAACCCTAGAAGCATGAACCGGCTTCCACCAAGTCCTCCGCGTCTTCCTATCTTAGGTCATCTCCATCTGCTTAAAGAGCCGGTTCACCGAACCCTACACAGTCTCACGGAGAGATACGGCAACGTCTTGTTGCTTAAATTCGGCGTGCGCAAAGTCCTCGTGACCTCCAACTCATCTGCGGTCGAGGAATGTTTCACAAGGAACGACGTTGATTTCGCCAACCGGGCGCGCACCCTTGCCAGGAAACACCTCAACTACAACTCCACCACCATGGGACTCGCCTCGTATGGTGATCACTGGCACAATCTACGGCGTCTCGTGACATTGGAAATGTTCTCCTCAACCCATATGGCTATGTTATCAGACGTAGGGTATACAAACTTTAAGGCTTTTGGGAAAACAAATAGAAAGAGCATCTCGCCGACTATGAAACGTACAAATTTCATTATTGTATCCAGGGAAATTTAAGATTTAATTACCAACGCAAGCTTGTAGGGGGTCATTTGTTATTTTCAAATGGCATGAAACTATTAGATGTTTCTCTTTGAATTAATTACGAGTAGAATTGGACACACACTAAACCACATGGTTATAATTTTTTTTTTTTTTTTTTGCTTCATCGGTTTTTTGAATGCAAAGGTTGAACAGTACAATTTATGGTGGTGCTTATGTAGTCGCTTATCGGATATATACGGGTATTCACAATGTATAATACTATTGTCAGGCACGATGAAGTGAGGTTGCTACTAAAAGGACTATTTCATGAATCGAACCAATGGTGGACGAAGGTCGAAATGAGATCGAAATTCAGAGAGCTTTCGTTTAACATTGTGATGAGAACGATCGGAAGAAAGAGGTACTACAGCAAGGATGCTGTCGGGGAAGAAGCTGCAGAATTCCGCTGCATCATAAAAGAGGTCGTGGAGCTTCACGGGAATGCTAATTTAGGTGATTATTTACCAATCTTTCAGTGGGTTGATTTTCAGGGTGTTGAGAAGAGGATGATAAGTTTGATGAGGAAAATGGATAGGTTTTGCCAGAATCTGATTGATGAAATTAGAGGAATGAGAAAGGAGTTGACCCGGAAAGAAAGGAAGACGATGACATTGATTGATGTTATGATATCCTTACAAGAGAAGGAACCAGAATCTTATACCGACCAAACCCTCAAGCTATGTTTGGTTGTCGGGATAATAATCAGGATAGGATATGATAAAGTAGGATATTAGATCATTTGGATAATAAATACGGATATATCTAATCCTATCAAGTGTTTGGCACATTTCAGGATAAGATTAAAAAATAAATATGATATTCATTTAAATTATAAAATTAAAAAATAGAAAATTCAATTAATTAAAGGCCATGGAAAAACCCTAGATCTAGGAATTGTGGCCACCTCCGCAGTGGCCACCATTGAAAATGGCAAGCACCAACATTGTCGTGCAACGGCAACGCAAATCGGTAAATCTTAGACTACGACAGAGAGAGTGAGTGGGGGAATTTTAGATGACCACCGAGTAGTCTTTGCATTGCCTCAAATCGATCGACGCCCCAAGTTGTCAACAATACCAAAAATTTACAGTTGCTTCATCACCATCACCATTTTCCCATCTTCCCTTGAAACGTCCAACGTACTTCATAAGGATTTTAGTATTGTCAATGAAGTGGTGTAGGTTGAGCCAAAGTTCTAGCCACCGATGCCAAGCAATGCTTCAATTAGTTCCACAAATGCCTATGAGAAAACTTATGCCCTATTCGCCTCAAAAAGCAACTCTTGGTCATTAGAGTCAGCAAGTCCATGATCCAAAGGAAGGGGCACCCAATTGCTGGTGTACAAGAAGCGAAGATGGGAGAAGAAGTGGAAGAAGAGGGCTGATAATGAATCGGAGAGGCGGAGGCATCCATTTGACATAGATGCTTATGATATCTTCTCTTTTTGTTAAGTTCTTTCTTTCCTTAAAAAAAAATTCTTATCCAATCTAGGCTTATTCCACCCCTTCCCCCGGATTTTTTATCTGGCGTTTTATCCGGATGTATCCGGGTTTATCCGATCCAGTGGACAATCCCAAACATCGGATAGGATAACAAATTATTCTATCCGGACTCAAATCCGGACTACCAAACGCAGCCTAAGGGTGTCATCACGGTACTAATGCTTTCTTTTGTCCTTTCATTCGCGGAATTTCTTAGCGTTTGTCGAGGTTATCTTCATTTCATCAAATTAGCTACTTCAAGTCACCTATAGATTGACTTTTCTAGATAAAGCATGCTGCATATTAAACAAGACAAGCTATTACGTGTATTTTAGCTTTTACTATAAATTTTGAAGTCGATTGATGGAAACTTTTTGACTGTTCTCTTCGGCTAAGGAGAGTTCAGACGTAGGATTCATTTTGGAATTTTAATATATATATCATTTGGAAGGTGCAGGCATTTCATCGTTGGCTGGCAATTTACAAGCAAGCAGAACAATTGAAACAAGTTCTAACTACAGTTAAAGGAGTAAATGCCTTAATGTAATTAGGTCAACTCAGACTAATAAACAAGGATATTCATGCATAACTCACATTACGATGAGAATGTCGAACATGTGATTCTACATACCAATTGATTGTTGTGACACAAACTACCTTAAAAGTCAAATATTAGGGGGTTACAAGCAAGAAATTCTTGGGAATTCTAATCTTAATAAAGATTAATCTCAGTTATAACCTTTCTGGGCACATGAATTGCATAGGTTTTACCAAGAGATCAGGACACTAATTACAACTCTCCTTAGGAACTTTGAATGATTCAAGTATAGTACAAAGCTTACTATTTGCGAATGTCATATCGTGTTTTATTCTACTTTTACTTTTTCAAATTTTACACAACTATGTCAATTCATGTTTATATAGACATTACTTGGTGCTGGCACGGAGACTGCATCGACTACCCTAGAATGGGCAATGTCTCTTCTCATGAAAAATCTAGAGACATCGAAGAAAGCTCAAAATGAGATCAAGGCCAACATCGAGCAAGACCACCTTATCACCGAACACAACCTACCTAACCTGATTTACCTCCAAGCAATTGTCTGAGACATTGAGGTTGTTTCCACCAACCCCACTTTTAGTACCACATGAATCATCAAGTGATTGCACTGTTCTTGGGTATCATGTGCCCAGAGGCACCATGTTATTAGTAAACTTATGGAGCATCGATAGGGACCCTAAGCTTTGGGAGGAACCAACAAAATTTATCCCAGAGAGGTTTGGAAATAGAGGTGATCAAAGCGAAGAGAAGACTGATAATTTCAAGTTTCTTCCTTTTGATGCTGGAAGGAGAGCTTGTCCCGGGGCTAATTTGGAAAGAAGAGTGATTGAACTACAGCTAGGGACGTTGATTCAGTGTTTTGAGTGGAGAAGGGATGGAGAAGAGGCGATTGACATGACTGAAGGGACGGGCCTTTCGATGCCGAAAATAGAGCCTCTAGAGGTTTTGTATAGACCGCATGAATTCATGATCCACCTCCTCTCGAAAATGATGGAGACATGATCGGTTAACAAATGAATGATCTAGGGATGTTATGTTATGCATTGTAAAACATGAAATGCTGAGTATATGATTCAATTTTCCTATGACGTGATTCTTAGCATATTTTCACGGTTGAATCTTCGAAATATTCATGTTTTAAGAGCACGAACAACAAAAAGGAAACACAAGTTGAGCACGGCATTATCCCCACATAACACTCTTTCAACATCAGTCTGATTTTACTAATAATAGAATCGGTCAATAGAATGCAGCCCATAATAAGGATTAAGGATGATATATGTTGGCAGGGAAGCAAATACAAAATCAACTGGTTGAATATACTCTTGCAGACCAAAATGCTTCTCGACAATCGAATGTATGACAAATTTCATACAAGAGGTTGTGTTCGGAAAGCAGTTTAAATCTTTGGGATTAGAGCATTCCAAAATACATCATGGAGGAGTTAAGTTTCGAAGTCGAGCTCTTTTTTTCTTTTCTTTCATCCTTCTCTTTGTAACAATGTACCCAGCCCAGCCATTCCCCTTGGAAAAACCCAAAGCTTAGCTCATCTTCATTTTTCTTTCTCTAGATTAGTACTGTTGTAGCATAAAGCGGCGGAAAGAACAAGAACAGAGAGAAAAGAAAAAGTTCACTCGTCAGAGAGAGAAAACAAAGGAAAAAGGGGAAAAAAATTTCTGATGTGTACTCGAACTAGACCTCCCGACAAGCCAATTCAACTGCAAATTGCAACATCGATAAATATTTAAGCCTATTATTCATTTAATCAGAGTAATTTTCACATTACATTTCTCTTTTGATTAAAACTAGTCGTCCCCTTTCTCGCTTCCAAACGATCCACGAGAGCTTTTACAACGAAAGGGAATACGAAAGCTATGTCGCACCTGATTGAATGAAGGGAGGACCATGCTCGACTTAGCTTGTCCAATTCATAGTTGAGGAGGAAGAAGGGAAGGAAATTAAAAATTAAAAATTAAAAAAAAATTAAAAACATATTGATTAATAAATTTTTAAGTAAGCTAAAACCGATTATAATTATTGTTCAAATATTGGAACAGTAGCTTGATTTAAACATTCTTCAAATTAAAATTTTAATTTATCAAATAAACCGGACAAGCTAGTTATCCAGTTTCCTTATGAAAAGGGGGATGCAAACGGCACGGTTATTTTTGGAACATAGCAGTACTGTCATCTTAGCATTACTCTTACCCTAGAATCAATACGCCAAGGATAATTCAAATGCCAAATCTAATTTCTAAGCTTGAACTTCAAATACTCATTACTTATGTATTTCATTATGGTGTATTTCAAATACTCTTGAATATCCGAATGTTGGTTCTTAAATGAGTAATCAATCTTCAAAGATGGTTCTTATGAAAATTACCTAATTGTTTTTACAACAGTCACTAGAATGGAAAATTTGCGTGATTTTATTTTTCTTATAGAAAATGATATTTTTGCATTAATGGAAAGAATTGGATAAGAATAACGCCAATTGAGTAATGCCATAACTTAGAGTTATCCATTCACTTTCCATGAAAAGTGAAAAGAGAAAAATTTTTCTCCATCTGAAAATACAAATTGTAATATATGAAGAGCCCTTTAGCAAATCATATCGCACAAAGGCTCGGACAATGGGGTTGAGAAAATTTTCCTTTCTTGCATTTGTATGGTTTGCCCTTCTTGTTGGTTCCAATGCTGAAGAACAATATTCGAAGCAAGAGAGGCGGCCTATTAAGACCTTTAAGGTATTTTGATTGATTTTGACTTTTGTCCCGGTGCACGCTTGTGTTCATATACAATGTATTGAAGTATTAACCTTTGTTGTCTGTAACTATTGTAGACAATGTACGGAGAGATCATCGATTGTATCGACATGTATAAACAACCAGCATTCGACCACCCTCTACTGAAAGATCATAAGCTTCAGGTATTAATTTATCGGTGAAAGTGAGGGGATAATTGCACGATCGATCCTAGTCTATCGTACACATATGAACAAAGCAGCCTTTGCTAGCTTCTCTTCCTCCATTTGTAAGAATTATTGTGGCCCACATGATATGATTTATTATATGGTTTAATAATTATTGTTATGCTATAAGAATAATACATATTGGTTTTGAGGAGTTACGACTCTAATAAAATGAAGAGGTACGACTAAATTGAAAGGGTATATCGCTTTGATGGAAGCGCACCTTTTCAACGAACGTACAAATAGAGTTCGGTCCTCTCTCCACCCATAACGAACAATGATAACAGAAAGGATTTTGGTATTCTCTCCTCCATCGAAAGAATACATCAAGAATAGTGGGTTAAGGGAGAAAATCGGATTTCTTCTTTGGTTCGTGTTCTTCGGGTTTTCTACAACGATCATCAAGTCAACGCTATGGATGAGGTATGTCCTTCATCTATTTGTGAAAACATGAAGATCGAAGATCACCCGTTTATTATGAATTTCCGCATTATAGATTTATGATGTATAATGACTTACACCATTCGCCGGCAGAGACACCGTCTTGCGTACTAATTATGCAATTTTCTGTGAAATTCTGCCACTATTTCTATAGTACTGATTCAATCCCTAATTGTTGCATGAATGGACAGACAAAACCAAGCTTTTCACTCAACGAAAAAAAGCACAGACAGAAAGCACAAGTTAAGCAACTTGAGAGACCACATGTTTTGGATAGCTGTCCTGATGGGACCATTCCAATTCTCAGAAGGACGAAGGAACATCGGATGAGAGCCAAATTGCTTGAGCAGACACGTCCACAGATGTATCATCCTTCGACTCAGAATTCTGCAAGTCCTCAAAAGTTAGTTCTTCCTTTAATGACGGAATTCAATTCTATAATGAACTGTTGTCTCTTGTATCATACAATTAATTTCATGTATTTTTGCATTCATCTTAGCTTGTTTCAATGACCTTCGACATATCTTGATCTCTCTTGTAATTACATGACTTATTATTAAAAACCTAATGTGTCGTATTGTGGTGAATTTCGTATGCCAATTGATAATGGCCAAAAGGATTATATTTTCTGATGACTTGATTCTCAATTTTTGAAGTTTGCTATTCTATCGCTGAAAAGCCCCAATGTTCCTTTTAGCGGAGCAAAAGCAATCGTTTCTCAGTACATTCCAAAGTGTGATTATGGACAATTAAGTGGAGCTCAGATTTGGATCCTCGACAACAATGGGTTAGCAAACATACAAGTTGGATGGAGGGTACCTGTGGCTCCAAATCAGCCTTGAGATTGCAGGGGCTTCATTCTTCATGTGATCTCTCTTCTCCCTTTCTTCCGTCTTCTTAGCTCACTCAGCAGATTCGCTGATTTTGAGAACGTGACTGCTTCGAGCAGTATGAAAGCTTTTGTGGCCCTTTCCATGTGTCTTGTTCTCTTCTCTTGTAATGCCCTTCTTTCCAATGCACTAGATACCATAGCAACAAATCAGTCGATTCGAGACAGAGAGAACCTACTCTCTGCTGGTGGGACATTTGAGCTGGGGTTCTTCAGTGCGGGCGATCCCCCAAAGCGATACCTGGGGATATGGTACAAGAAAATAACCACAAGGACAATAGTGTGGGTTGCAAATAGAGACACACCCCTTGCGGACGCATCAGGCACTTTGAGGGTTACTAGCCGTGGAAGTCTCGTCCTTCTCGATGGGAATGGAAGTGATATCTGGTCGTGAAACTTGCCAATACCGGTGCATAATCCAGTTGCGCAGCTCTTGGATTCAGGAAATCTGGTTGTGAGAGATGCAGAAGTCAGTGATCCCAATAATTTCCTGTGGCAGAGTTTTGACTATCCTACAGATACACTTCTAGCCGGTATGAAGCTAGGATGGAATAGAAGATCAGGCTTCAATCGTTATTTAACATCATGGAAGAGCATTGATGATCCTTCTCCAGGTAACTTTACGTTTCAACTTGATCCGAATGGCCGCCCACAAGAACTATTGAAGCAGGGTTCTGACATCAAGTTCAGGACAGGACCATGGAATGGTCTTCAATGGAGTGGCATGCCTTTTTTAAATCCATACTACGGGTATGAATTTGTGTTAAATGAGGAAGAGATGTACTTCCGCTACGAGCTCCTCAACAGATGGGTCAGTTTCAGGATAATATTGACGACCAATGGCATCCTACAGCAATTCGCTTGGATTGAGGGTTGGATGCTTTACATGGCCACGCCAACAGACCAATGTGACAACTATGCATCCTGTGGTGCCTATGGTAGCTGTAGGGTCGATACTTCCCCAGTGTGTAGGTGCTTGAAAGGCTTTGTGCCCCGATTTTCTAAAGAATGGGATAAGTTGGATTGGTCAAATGGGTGTGTGAGGAGAAATCCTTTGGATTGTGAAAAGGACATATTTGTGAAGTATTCTTGGTTAAAATTGCCAGATACTCAGTCTTCGTGGTTTAACGAGAGCATGAATCTTCAGGAATGCGAAGTAGTTTGCATGAAAAATTGTTCTTGTATGGCTTATTCGAACTTAGACATCCGAAATGGAGGAAGTGGTTGTTTGCTGTGGTTCGGCGAGATGATTGACATTAGAGGGTACAGCGACTATGGGCAGGACCTCTACATCCGGATGGCTGTGTCAGAATCAGGTATTGTAGACATGAATTTGCTAGATACTGAAGTGGAAAATGGACACACATCTTTGAGGGAGAGCTTACAGAATTGTAATATCAGTTATACCTAGTTCTTACTCCTGATCCTGTGTGTTCCTGCTTCTTCTCTTAGCTTTACTACCGTCACACCAAAAGAAGCATAAGCTGGTCATGGGTTTGGCAGTTTCTTTCGGGTCTGTTTTCCTCATTCTGGTTCTCATTATCTGTGTTCTACAATGCAAGAAGAAGAAAGTGAAGCTTCCTGAAGGTAAACCGTACTTTATGATACAGTGCTGTCAGATTTTGTATTCTGGTTCTCATCATTCCCAGTTTTTACATGAGTCATTTCGTCACTTATAAGTAGGTATTTTACAAGACCTCCCAGTACTTATTCTATTATTGAGCAAAAGAATTATTGTCTCGTGTTCATTACATTAGTCAGCCCCTTGTAGAAGTGAATTTTTTTTTTTTTTTTTAAATTAGACTTTCATTAGAGGGGATTCTGCATTCATCCTCACCAAGCGCAACAATTATAAGATTTTCTATTTAGGCCCTGTTTGGTAACCGGCCAAATAGTAAAAATTTCTATTCTTTTGTTCTTGGGAGTAGTTTTGGAACCAAATCCTATTTGGTAAAATTTTTGTTCCTGGAAGTAGATTTGGAATAGAATCAAGAATAAAAAAAAGGTTGATTCTTGTTTCCGGGAACAATTCTAGAATCAAGCTCATAAGTTCTCTTTTTATTTTCTTTTTTCTTGTTCTTCTTCATCTACCGCCTCGCTGTGGTTGCTGTCCGCTGCCATCCGTTGCCTACCACCACTAGTCGCCGGCAATCGGTCTAGCAAGCTTGCCGAAGGCTCGCCAGGCCAGGACAAGGTTCAGCGAGCTTGCCGAAGGCAAGCCCGGCCACTGACGAGGCTCACCCAGCCTCATCGGTGGCCAAGAAGGCCTCACCTAGCCTCGGCGAGGCTCGCCCAGCCCCATTGAGGCTCGGTTGAGCCTCGCCCAGCTACTGACAAGGCTCTGCCGATGAGAGCCAGCAACGTTCCGGTGAGGTCACCAGCCACTTGAAGAAGAAGAATAGGAGAAAGAAAGGAAAAAAAGAAAAGAAGGAAAAAGGAAAAAAGGAAAAATAAAATAAAATTATTTAAAATTAAAATAAAATGATTTGAAGTAAAAATTTTGAGCACGGTACTAAACGCAATTCTATTTTGGGGATTGAAATTTTGGACAGCTTACCAAACGGCTTAAATGCTTAGAAATTATTCTCGAAACGAATAAAAAATAATCATTTCGATAAAAATTATTCCTGGGAACAGTGTGTTACCAAACGCCCTTATTTTATCTTACTATTCCACATCTCCAATGAGAGGTCACTAAAAGATTCCATGATGAACTGACAAAGTCAGTCAGTCTCAACCAAATTGTTCGAGGCATTTGTGTGTCAGCGTCAGATGTGCGAAACAATGACAAACCACTAGCAATCGCGATCATATTATCCTAATATGTTCACAATTGAATGCTTTCATATTTAGCAATTAGCATGCCTTTGTAGCATCATGATTGAAGGAAATCAATTAATGCGAAGCCATTCGAGATATTTGCTAATCAATTTTATATAATTTGTGCTCCAGCTAAAAGGGACAGTTTTGAATCGGGAGACAATCAGTGAAAACAAGAAGGAAGATCTTGAGTTGCCACTATTTAACTTGTCTACGGTGGTCGCTACCAATACTTTTCGGCCAACAATAAGATTGGAGAAGGTGGTTTTGGACCTGTCTACAAGGTACTAAAATTCTGCACGCTATTCTTGAGAAGGACATTGTTGCTATTTGAGGATTGTAAAGTACTGCCTCGCTGTTGCATTTGCATAATTTGTTTAAGAAAATATTCCTGAATATATTGATGAGAGGCTGAATAACTTGATCCCAAAATGTTTAGTTACTGTGAGTGGAATTCTAGTGAGAAAAAGAGTAGGCAAGGAATTATTTTTCACTAAGCAAGTTGACCATATGCAGGGTGTGTTGAGGGGTGGTCAAGAAATTGCCGTGAAGATGCTGTCAAGGAACTCAAGACAAGGGTTGCATGAGTTTAAAAATGAAGTTCTATATGTTTCCAAGCTGCAACACCGGAACCTAGTGAAGCTTCTAGGATGTTGCATTGAGGAAGAAAATATTTTGATCTATGAATTATGCCCAACAGAAGCTTGGACTTATTTCTCTTTGGTTTGCTTACTTTCTCATTTCCTTAAAAGCATGAATTTTGTGAAAGCCCCAAAATACAGTCACTGAAGTAGCAAATTAGCAAATGACTAAATTGATGGCTTACTCCTTGTAAGTTACAAACCGTGCAGAGTTTACTAATGTGAAATGAACTTTTGACAGATCCAACGCAGAGGAAGCAACTGGACTGGTCAGCTCGTTTCAACATCATCAATGGAATTGCTAGGGGACTTCTTTACCTTCATCAAGATTCCAGACTCAGGATTATTCACAGAGATGTAAAAGCTAGCAATGTATTGTTAGATTGTGAAATGAACCCTAAGATCTCTGATTTTGGCTTGGCTAAAGGCTTCGCAGGGAATGAGACACAGGCAAATACTAACAGAGTGGTTGGAACATAGTAAGTACTTTTAATGAGTGATGGCCTCAATGCTCAATTTGCTTTTAAACTGATGGTTTCAATAAATCAATTTCTGTAGTGGTTACATGTCTCCAGAATATGTTCTCGATGGAGTTTTCTCAACAAAATCCGATGTCTTTAGCTTTGGTGTATTGGTGCTCGAGATCATAAGTGGGAAGAGAAACAGAGGGTTTCGTCATCCAGACCACCATCATAATCTCCTTGGACATGTAAGCACCTAATACTGCCCACCTTCCAGTCAGCCACAAGAATTTCCCCTAATGGTTGGTTTTAATGTGGTCAGGCCTGGAGACTGTTCACAGAAGGCAGGTCCATGCAGTTGTTCGATAAGTTGGTCCAGAATTTGTGCAGTACTTCTGAAGCATTACGCTCTATTCATATTGGCCTATTGTGCGTGCAGCGATGCCCCAATGATAGGCCAAGTATGTCTGCAGTGGTTATGATGCTGGGAAGCGACATCGAATTGCCTCTTCCAAAAGAGCCGGGGTTTTTCAACGAAAGGAGTCTACTCCAAGAAAACACTTCACAAAGTCAACCAAACGAAATCACCATGACAGGGTTATCTGCTCGATAAGAGAGTCACGGCCATGACTTTCATTCGTTCTCTCTGAACTTTACATTCCAGGTGGAAAATCGATGTAAAAAGTTCTTCAATGTCCTCCCCTAGCTATGCTTCCGAAAGTGCCGCATCTCTTATTTGGCTGCAGGTTGAATGTACATGGAATGTCTTAAGTTACAGATTCCGACATCCCGTTTCACAAATTTGCATTCGAAAGGCCAAGAGTTCCCGTTCAAGGACATCTTCCCCCGAAAACTCTACATCGTTGGCCCAAAAAGAAAAATCTCGCAACTCTTCCATAGGCTCAATAATTAAATCTCCACGTCAGAGAACAAATTTCCATCTGATTGAGTTCCCTATCACCATCGAAATCACTTTCCTTTAAGAATGATGGCATGGAGTCGGCACATGAACCTGGTCTATGTCATTTTCATATCAAAATTTGCGGAACAACGATTTTTGAACTAAATGGGGTCCTAATTCACACTAAACAGAAATAGGGGAATAATCACCCGGAAGTAGTTTGGGCTGGGGGTGTGCACGGCCAAGTTGGTCGTTTGCATGCTAGAATCTTGAACTAAGCCTGATTTTAAACTTGGAATTGGGAGCTTAGACACCTTGGCTCTAAAACTGGCCAACTCGAAAACCGACCAGTTTGGTTCTATTAATGATTGTCGATGAAAAACAGAATATGTGCGCATGGAAACCAAAATTTTCATTAGTTGGTAATACAATGAACAGTCTTAAAAGACCTGGGAAACTCGCCGATATGAAAATAAGTTGTTTTGAGGTTTGGGAAGAGTTAACATCAACTCAGGATAATTCTCACTGATGCAAGATTATGATTGAGGAGCTACTCTGAGATGAGCCAACTTCACCATAGTTTAATATGAGGAAAATTACAACAAAAATACTAAATTCATTGTGCTTGTGCCAATTCAATTTTATATAATTCCCTTTTTTTTTTTTTTGCCAAACGTGTACTAAACTTTTTGCAACTGTATTAATTTAGTTAATCAGGCCAAATTTTGATAGCTGACACTGATATGGATACCGGTTGTCCTACATGGCGCCAACAGCACTAACGTAAATAAATTTTAATAATATTTTAAAATTTTTGAATTTTTGAATTTTGATTTTTTTTCCCCCTTTCCATTCCTTCTTCCTCCAGTTATCACCAGCTTTATGACTGACCAAAGACAGGGCCATCCACATAAGACGACCGGTCTCCATGTTAGAGCTGGCCAGCCAAAATTGATCGGAGGGATGGGATTTACACAGATATTTTAGCCAAAAAAAATGTTTAGGATTGAATTACTATAATTGTAATATACTTATGATTTTTTTGGGTAATTTTCCTGGTGCATCACCAGCATTCACATAAAAAACTTAACCCGATATTGTGGGAATCTTGAAAATACCCCTTCTTTAAATTACTAGAAACTGCTTGATTAAATATATAGGTCACCTAGTCTTTTTAGTCATGGTTGCTTCAGTTAGGCTTCTCGGTTTGTCAAATGTTTCCTAAACATAAGGTGTTCAATGAGTCCGAGTTGGAAGTATTTTAAGTCAAGAAACGTGAACAATTGTCAATGACTTGAAAGATACGGATTGTGAAGTAAATGTTACGATGCGCAACTTCCTTGGCGTGATGACTGGGAAATGGTGGATTTTTCCAATGACTTGAAACAGTCGATAATGACATTGGGATATCCAGTACTTTAAAAAAAGTTAAAAACACTTAAAAGTGTCCTTCGCTGTTCTGCATTCTCTCGTCCTTTTGGTCTCCGTCAGCTATTCAGGGAACAAATATGAGAGCGATATTTTTCATGTGTCGTCTTCTTTCCTCTTTGTTGTATACCGCTCCTATATTCAATGTAAACGAGGTACCATGACTACAAATCAGTCCAGACAAGATGGCGATGGCTTAGTTTACGCTGGTGAGACGTTTGAATTAGGATTCATCAGCCCTGGTGATCCCCTGAAGCAATATCGCGTTATGCTGTACAAAAGAACCGACAAGGACAGTAGTATGGGTTGCCAATGGAGCCGCTCCTCACAGATTCATCGGTTACGTTAAAGTTTCCTTCTAGCGGAAACAGAAGCGAAATTTGGTCCTCAACTCGTCCATACATGCCCGTAATCCGGTTACACAGCTCTTGGATTCGGGAAATCTCGTGGTGAGAGATGTGGATGGAAGTGTTCTGTAGCAGAGTTTTGATTATCTTACAAATACACTTCTAGTATCACACCCTGAAATCAACAAGAAGGTAATAATGCAGCCATCATTTCATCCGAAAGACGCAGTCTCAAATAAAAACCAACAAAAGAATATGTACATCTCAAACTCACAACTAAATCCACCAAACTTAGACATAAACAACTCATATAAAAAAATCAAACTATCAAAATGTCTGGGAAAAGGACACTAGAAGTGTGATAAGTTGTATACAACACTCATTTTAGTGCCAAAAGTTTTTGCCGAATCACTTAAGTGCCAAATCAGTGAAAAAAAATCACTTAAATGCTAACGGCAAGAAAGTCTTGCCAAAAATTAACACATGTCTTTTTTAATTAAAATTTTAATATGAGTTGACATTTTTTTTTCCAAAAAACTGGTCCACGTGGCATTTCCATGTGTACATTTCTCTTCCTCTCCCTCCACATCATTTGTTTTCTTTTTTCTATTTTGTTCTTTTCTTTTCTTCTTTTGCCCCTCGTTGTTTCTTGTGATGACCAACCTGGCTACCAATCACCAGACCATCGCCAAAACATCACCCCAGTCACCATTTTTGCGGCTAATAGGGATCTAACTATAACAGCCTTAAATTGGGGGCATCCCCGGAAAATGGGCTGGGACTCCAACGTAGATGCTCATCCACGGTCAGGGCTGGCAATTGAAGGACATGCCATAAAACCATAGGGAATCACAGATTCAGACATAGTTTTAGTTATCAAGGAAGAAATCTCGAATCGACCCTAACTCTGAACATCGATTTCATGAAAACAACTTTATCAGCTCATTCAGGCAAATAGTCGAACGTATGCTGGGCGTTTTAAAATGTAAACCTTGGACTTGATTTCACTGTATTTCTCAGCCTACACATAGTATGCAAAGTCTTAAATCATCTCTATTTTTCATGATACCATCTCTGTTGTACTTTAGCTGGTACGTTCATGATGGGGTGCGATTGGACGCACCGTTTCAAGTTGAAACGTTACGATGGAAAGACGCTAATGGAGGGGTACGAAGGGAGACGTATATAATCCTCCCGAACACAACCGTTGGATAAGGGTGGGTCGGATCATTTGTACCAAAATCTCTCTACATTTCCATCGTCAAAGGAAGAAGGCGTTCCATCTCAATTTGGCAAGAACGGTTTGCATTTACGTCGTGGAAATCGGGTGCTTTCCTCGTGATCGCATCCAGACCAACGTGAGATAGTATTGTTCGTGATTGATTCGCAATTCAACGTTCGTTCTGGGGCTATTTGCTGTTTGCGCATTGGAATCAGGTAAGTCGTCTTCCGCCGACTAGAATTTCATCATTGGTATCAGAGCCCGATCGTGATTTCTGCCTTGTTTTTCATTGAGTTTTCTCATCTACCATTTGATATTGAGATCAAGAGATTGTTTTCTACACTGTTTGGATGTCTAATGGTCGGGATTATCATCAGAGAAACTCACAATCGAACCGAAGCGAAGAACGGATTAGGGGTCGCGTACACCCGTACGGTTTTGGCCAATTTTCGAAATAATTTTTTGGTCAAAATTAATTTTTGAATATGCAGGGTGAAAGTAGTCGTCGAGACGAGTCCAACGGTGGGTCAAGTGCCCGCCGACGACGCCGGCCCGCCCCACACGCGTGGCCGAAGCCGCGGTGCGTGGGCGCCACGCGCGGCCGAAGCCGCGGCGCGTGGGCGCCACACGCTCCACGTGCTTTGGCACGCCCGGCGGGCCCGGTGCGTGACGTCACGCGCTGGTGGGTGAACCGGTGCGTGACGTCACGCGCTGCTTGGCCAGCCGAACCGGCATGTGACGTCACGGGCGCGTCGGCGAACCGACGCGTGCTGACGTCACGGATGATGTCATCCAACGGTCGGTAACCGTCGGGATGATGTCATCGATGACGTCACCGCCGGCGGCAGTTGGCCGGCCGGCGACCCGACCCGTTGACCCGACCCGACCCGTTGACCGTTGACCGGTCAACGGTCGAACCGGTCAACGGTCGAACCGGTCAACGGTCGGACCGGCCAGGAGCCGTTTGGCTCGCTGGCGCGTGCGCCACACGCGCCGCACACTCAGGCGGCGCGTGGGGGCGCGTGCGGGCTCCGATTGGAGTGTGGTCGGTGGCGTTGGGTTCGTATGGATGTCCTCTACACTGTGGTATAATTATTTTTTATTTTTGGATTTTATAAACGTATGAAAATGTGTAGGGAACCCTATGTACGCGTATTTTTGGGGGTTTAATGCATAGTTTATTCATTTGTAGCTTGTATTTTCTTGTGGTTTAGGAAATACAGTAGCTAGCTGTGTGCAAATGATGTCATATATGTTGTATAGAGCTTGGTTCGATGATATCATGTATATAGTTTAATATACTTGCAATTTTCAAGTTGCTAAAAAATTCGAACAATGGTAGGAAATCCATTACATGTTGAATTGTGGTTTTGACTGGAGTTGCTGCATGATTGTTATTTGTATATTGTTTTACATCATGCTATGTTTTTGTGTTAATGGAAAAATGTAGACATTACATGAGGTCATGTAATTATTTTTCCTAGTGGGAGTTCGTAGGTTGGTAGAATTTGAAGGAGTTTTCACCTAGAACTCAAATTTTGTGCAAATTAAACTAATTAATGATAATAGAACAATTGTACATAGAAGTTGATTGGGAACATAGTGAACTTTTGTTTCTGTGTCTATTGTTCAATTATTATTATTTTAGTTTGTTTTTGCTGCAAATTAGATATGTGTGTTACTATGAAGAATGTGCTAGTATTGATTCTGCGTTTATTATGTCAATGTGTTATAGCAATTGATTATGGCATCGGCATCCAAGACCATTGTGGCTGACCTCAATAAGGGTGAGAAGCTGAACGGTGACAATTATGATATTTGGCACCGAAAAGTTCAGTACATCCTTGAGGAGCAAGAGGTTTTGGAAACCCTCAACCACACCATGGATGAACCTGAGTATGGAACTTCCGCTCAACACAGGAGAGATCTAGAAGCTTATCAAGCTTGGAAAAAGAAGAATAACATTGCTCGCATCACGTTGCTGAGCTATATGCAAGATGATCTCATGTGTGAGTTTGAAAGTTATGATAAAGCTCATATAATGTGGGTTGCCTTGAAAGATAAGTTTGGGGGTACATCTGCCACTAAGCTAAGGAGACTCACCATCAAGTTTGACACATACCGAAAGCGCCCAAATATAACGATGAGGCAGCATCTTCGGGAGATGTCAAATATGATTCGTGAGCTGAAGTCGGCAGGTCACTCCCTTCCGATGAACAGCGGTTCAGGCTGTTATAAGGTCTCTTCCTGACAATTGGGAGCATATGAAGATCAATATGACGCATAATGAGAATATTGTCACTTTTGATGATATAGCGCATCATTTGGAATTAGAGGATGAGCGCCTAGAGGCTGCGAGATCCTCTACTCATGCTTATGTTGCTGAATCGAGTTTGTGCAAAGCTTCGGGCTTCAAGCACAAAAGGAATTCTTAATTCAACAACAAAGGGAAGAAGACTGATCAGGCACCTACAAGGGCTAAGACCTTCCAACGCAAGAAGCGTAGTGGGAAGAAGGACAAGGCCAAGATGAAGTGCTACAATTGTGGCAAAATGGGTCACTTTGCTCGTGAATGCACTGAGTCGAAAGAGGTACCCTATTACTCCATTACTTTAAGTAATGCTTTTGTTTCTAGTACTGTAATGCTTGCTGAATCTCATCCAATGTGGACTATAGACTCAGGAGCAACAGACCACATAGCTAGAGACCGAGAAGCATTTGTGGAGTATCGTCGGATACAGCCTGGAAGAAAATGGATATATGTTGGGAATAACTCAAGAGTTGAAGTGAAGGGTATCGGCACATGTAAATTAATTTTATGTGGTGGTCGAAGCCTATTCCTACATGATGTCCTCCTCTATGCTCCGGATATTCGATGAAACTTGGTCTCCATAGTTGTTCTTCTTAGCCTAGGTTATGTTTTAAATTTTCATGGTGATTGTGTTGACATTTTGTATGGAACAGTTTATTATGGTTCAGTCATGTATTGAATGGTTTTATGGTGTTAGACATTGACTATGATTAGTACAATGTTAATGTTAATGGTTGTTTTTCTTTAATTGCATCTTCTAGTAATGTTGAGATTGATGCAAATACATGGCATGCTAGATTAGGTCACATTGGGTTGCAAAGAATGCAAAGATTAGCTAGAGAAGGCCTTTTAGGGTCACTCACTAATGTTGATCTACCCGTATGTGAACATTGTCTAGCGGGAAAAGCAACTAGAAAACTATTCGGTAAAGGGACTAGAGCTGAATTTCCATTGCAACTCATACATTCTGACATTTGTGGTCCTTTGAATGTGAGGGCGAGGCATGGAGCCTCATATTTCATTACTTTCATAGATGACTTCACGCGTTTCGGTTATGTCTTTCTGATCTCCCATAAGTCCGAAGCATTAGAATGCTTTAGACGATATATAACGATGGTAGAGAATCAGTTGAACAAAACAATAAAGGCATTGAGAACCGATCGCGGACGTGAGTATCTATCGGAGCAATTCAAGGCTCTTTGTGATGAAAAGGGAATTGTATGACAATTGACTATTCCTAATACTTCACAACAAAATGGGGTAGGCTGAGAGAAGGAATAGAACCCTATTGGAAATGGTTAGGTCTATGATGGCGCAAGCAAATTTACCTATCTCCTTTTGGGGAGATGCATTATTGACTGCTGCCTATGTACTTAACCGAGTGCCCTCAAAATCGGTCACTTCCACCCCTTATGAATTATGGACTAGTAGAAAACCAGACTTAAGTAGTCTATGTCCATGGGGATGTGCAGCTTATGTTCATGAATCTTCCCATAAATATGGCAAATTAGGCCTTAGAGGGAAGAAATGTATCTTTATAAGATATTCTGAACACTCCAAAGGGTATGTGTTCATAGGTGAACAAGCTGATGGGACTGTGACCGAAAAGGAGTCACGAGATGTCACGTTCTTGGAGAACGATTTTCCCAATAGAGGTGAGATTGATAAGGATTTCCAATTATATGAGATGGAAGATCCTAATAATACACCCACTAATGTTATGGAGGGAAATGAAGATTTACCTCAACATGAAAGACCTAGTGGGAGTGTTGCATCGTCCGGCGAATTGAATTCAAGAGAAATTCAGTTGCGTAAAAGTAATCGTAAAAGTATTCCTCGTCGTCGTTTTGAGATTGAAGGGGAAGCATTTATGATTGCTCATAAAGATGATGCCGAGCCTAAGACTGTTCAAGAGGCTCTCTCATCCTCGATAAGGAAGAATGGAGAAAAGCTTTGGAAGACGAGATGGAGTCAATGAGGACAAATCATGTCTGGGACTTGGTTGATCTACCACCCAATCGTAAGGCCATTGGAAACAAATGGGTCTTTAAGATTAAGCAAAGGGCGGATGGATCCATTGAAAAGTATAAGGCTCGTCTTGTGGCGAAAGGTTATACTCAACAAGATGGTATAGACTACGAGGAAACCTTTTCACCAGTTGTAAGGTTTGCCTCAATACGCCTTATTCTAGCCATCATTGCACATTTGGACCTTGAATTACATCAAATAGATGTAAAAACGGCATTTCTCAATGGAGAACTAGATGAGGAAATTTATATGAAACAACCATTAGGTTTCATAGCTAAAGGTCAAGAGCATAAAGTTTGCAAACTTCATCGTCCAATATATGGCCTTAAGCAATCATCTAGACAGTGGTATATTTGTTTTCATCGAGCCATAACAACTTTTGGTTTTACGATGATCGAAGAAGATCGCTGTGTATATGTCAAGCGGTCTGAAGATAAATTTGTGATTTTATCACTTTATGTGGACGATATTCTGTTGGCTGGAAATGACAAGGTTATGGTAATCACCATAAAAAAATGGTTGTCCTCCAATTTTGAAATGAAGGACATGGGAGAAGCTGCTTATATATTAGGAGTTAAGATCGAAAGAGATCGATCAAGGAAACTACTTACTTTATCACAAGAATCTTATATTATGAAGATTCTTGATCATTTCAATATGCAGCACCGTAATCCCATTGATACCCCTGTCATGCAAGGTGAAGGCCTAAGTACTGAGATGTGTCCTAAGACTCCAGAAGAAATTAAAATAATGGAAACTGTTCCTTACGCAAGTGCGATCGGAAGTTTGATGTATGCTATGATGTGTACTCGACCCGACATATGTTATGCCGTGGGATTGGTGAGCCGATATCAATCAAATCCCGGTCAAGCACACTGGAAAGCAGTGAAAAGGATCCTAAGATACTTGAAGGGCACCATGAACTATCGACTTTGTTACCAAGGGAATGATTTACGCCTATTAGGTTATTCGGATGCTGATTGGGGTGGAGACCGGATGAGCGTAAATCGACTTACGGATATGCGTTCTTGCTCAATGGAGGTGCAATTTCTTGGAATAGCAAGAAACAGACATGCACAGCCTTGTCAACTATGGAGGCTGAATTTATTGCGTGTTACGCTGCGGTGCAAGAAGCGGTATGGCTAAAACGTTTCTTTGAAAATTTAGCCACCGTCACTGAGATTCCAAGACTGGTGACAGTTTATTGCGATAGTCAAGCAGCCATTGCCTATGTGAAAGATCCCAAGTATCATGGAAGGACGAAGCACATTGACATAAAGAATAACTTCATCAGAGATATTATAGCGCGAAAAGAAGTGATTCTACAATACATTTCAACCAATAGAATGGTTGCCGATCCATTTACGAAGGCTATTCCTAGAGACATATTCTTGACCCACAGGGATGTCACTAGGTTTGCGTAGAATGTGATATGTGTTATTGTAGAGGATCATTGTTTTATGTATTTATGGACATATGTATTGTACTTGTTTGTTTATTAATGACTTGATGTTTTATAAAAAAAAAGTACAAATCCATTATGAGACTAGTACAAGCACACATATATATTATTGGAAAGTATGTCAGCAGGTAATGATTGGCTCACTCACACGAGCAATCGCCTCAAGTGCTATAGTTAGCACATTGAGATGAGACGTTATGTACAAATAAATGCTGAAGAGCAAGTCTGGTACATAAAATATGTCGCCTTGATTGGAGTCAAGATGAGGTCTGTGATTTTTTTATAATAAGACCGAACATGATAGTCCCACAATCATGTATGCCCGTAAGATGCCGGATGCGAGTACTTAATTGGGCGCTATAGAAAGCGAGCTAATATAGCACTCGAGTTAAACATGAGTACGTGAGAAGCACGTGACTATGTTTAGGCTAAGATCCGTATAGTGGATATATTTAAGAAATGACATACGCTCTTATAGAAAGAGAAATCTACTATAGCATGTAATTCATACTACATGTGCATTGTTCGACCGACAAGGGAAGGTGAGTAAAATTATCCCTATTTACTCATTGTGTGAGCCCTTGAGGTAATTTATAATTTACCTTAATTCATGCCCTATGTTACTTCGACTATGTTCTCGAAATGAAAGATCAATGTTGCTACTTTAGCATGTTACGGGCGGTCATGAATTGATATGGCCTATGGGACGTGTCTAGGAAAGCAATTGTTCTAAAATTAAGAGAGACATGAGTGCGAAGGAAGACTATTGTTGTTTTACATCTGTCACATGTATTTACTGGTCGACCAATTATATCGCCTTATGTGGTTACGGATATAATTGTAAATACAAGGTGTTTTGAGGATAATCAAGTATAGCCTTTAAGGGATAGGTATACTTGAATTGATGTAACAAAATATGTCTGGGGCACTGTGAGACATTAGTTGTTTATTCTCTTTTCGGGGTTGTAGCCATTATGTCATCCCTAACAGGTGCATAATTTGAGCTCCCAAGTGCGGGTGTACTCACCGGTCGCACGGCTTACTTGCTAGTATGAATTGTTCTGTAAAGTTGATGAATGTTGAACGCCTTGCCTTATATTCTTGATAGAGCGCTATCAAGCCCATCATGTCCGAGTGGGAGATGTTGTACTTTAGCTGGTACGTTCATGATGGGGTGCGATTGGACGCACCGTTTCAAGTTGAAACGTTACGATGGAAAGACGCTAATGGAGGGGTACGAAGGGAGACGTATATAATCCTCCCGAACACAACCGTTGGATAAGGGTGGGTCAGATCATTTGTACCAAAATCTCTCTACATTTCCATCGTCAAAGGAAGAAGGCGTTCCATCTCAATTTGGCAAGAACGGTTTGCATTTACGCCGTGGAAATCGGGTGCTTTCCTCGTGATCGCATCCAGACCAACGTGAGATAGTATTGTTCGTGATTGATTCGCAATTCAACGTTCGTTCCGGGGCTATTTGCTGTTTGCGCATTGGAATCAGGTAAGTCGTCTTCCGCTGACTAGAATTCCATCAATCTCATTTTGTCACAATTTGCTCACGATTTAACTTTGAATCCAACGGTTGAACTTGGTGATGGTAATTCCCGAGAAAACAAGGAAAAACAGGGCAAAATTAAAGAGCAACACTTCTCCTCCTTGACCATCCTCTCCACCGCCGCCCATGGAGCCACCGCCCACCACGCCAAGCACCACCATCCTCTTCACTGAGATCACAACAGTTGAAGACGAGACCTCAGTGTTGCCTCACACACACAAAGATTCGATGGAATCTCAAAGCGAAAGTCCGGATTCCAGCCATTAGATCCATTCGTGGGATGCAGTGACGTGTTCCAATCGCAAGGGACCAGTCATGTGCGAGCCCGGATTCCGGAACTCAAAGTTCGATCCCACCCGATTTGCAAAGAACGAACGACGTGGACGAGTGAGAAAGAAAAGCAACAGAAGGACAATCGTGAAATTGGTAAATGAAACTCATTTAAACTAGGTCGCTTTAGGCTTTTTATGCTGATTCCAAGTCACGTCAGCTTAAGATATTAATAAAAAAATGTTACATCAGATTTCTGGCCAAACAGATTGGAGTTGGTATCAAAAGATAGATTTTCAAAATTTTTTGGTACTCAAGGGATCCAATGAAAACATTTGATACTAATGATTCATTCGTTTTGCGGAAAATGTAGTGTTTCTAAAAAATATTTTTCAAGAAGTCATTTTTCGAGAAAATGTAATTATTTTCTGGTGTTCGACGGAGATTTGAAAAGGAAATTTTTTTCTTTCATGCACTCTTGTTTATATTTTTTTATTGTTATATTTTTAAAATATAATTTTTAATTATTTTTATATTTAAAAAAATCAATTTTTTATTATTTTATATTTATATTTTTCTTTTCTTTGTTTTAGTCTCCTTCTTCTTCGGTTGGTTGCCCGCCATGGTGACGGCCAACAACCGGCTGAAAGCGAGCTAGAGCTCGCCCGACGTTGACAAGCACGAGCCGATCCGGCAAGGCTCAAGCTTGTCGCTCGCCGACGGCAAGCTTGGTGAGTGGTGAGCTTGGAGCCCCACTTGCCATCGATTGGGTGAGCAGGCGGCGGTGAGCCTCAAGCTCGCCCAAGGTCGACAAGCTTGAGGCTTGCCTTTGGCCGATCGGCCGGTGGTCGTCGTGGTTGGCAACCGACCAAGACAAAAAAAAAAAAAAAAAAAAAAAAAAAAAAAAAAAAAAAAAGAAAAAAGAATTAAAAAAGAATTAAAAATTAACATGGATATGAGATAAGAAAAAGCGAGTGAGGAAAATGTTTTCTTTTTTCTTAAAAGTGGAAAACATTTTCCCCTATCCTAAAAGACTTTTTTCTCTTCATGAAAAATGTTTTTCCCAATTAATTCATTTTACGTAAAACGAACATCGGAAAATTTGGAAAACGTTTTTCTGGAAGTTATTTTCCGTAAAACAAATGGATCCTAAAATGAGCGTTGTACACAACTTATGGTGTCCTTCTCTCCAAAATGTCTTCATGGAAATATATACACTCTCATCCAACTTGTAGCTACCCAAAAAAAACCTAAAAAATAAGCTAGTCGAATGGAATGAGCAACCACAACCTAGTGCATAAAGGTGCGCAAAAGAATCGAGAACCGCTCGAACTGCCCAAAATTGGACTAGACTGGATCGAACTGGAACCGACGGCTCCTATAGGGGCTGATCCGACTCTTGGTTCCAATTTAGTGGAATTAGTGAGTACCAGTTTGGTTCTTGGTTCTAGGTGTGGAACCGCCCAACCACTCGGACCAAACCGATATACATATATATTTAAAAAAAAGAAATTTCATCTTAATTACTTAATTATTTTGTAATTTTTAAACCAAATATAAATGCATATATATATATATATATGTATATTTGTAGTTTTTGGATATCATTGACTAATTTTGTCTCTTACGTGTGTAATATGATTAAACCCCTACTTTTTTTTTCAATTATACTAATCCATTTACTTGTTTTCTCAACTAAAACAAGATAAATAAATTTAGAGGAAGGAGAGAATCGATTGGATATGTCTATAAGAGCCAATGGCTCATTTTAAGAGTATAATTAGGTTATTCCTTAGCCATTCCCATGATATAATTAGGTTAATGTTGCAAAAAGATGAATTAAGCAATTAATGTTTTAATTTCTGTGGAGATTAGGACTTTTAACGTGAAGTCTAATTCTTTACTTATTTCCGGTGTCGAGATCTCTTAAGAGGATCACACTATGACCTTTGAAGAAATTAAATTTTTAGCTAACGAATATTGTCTATTCATTTTGCCTTATAATTTTCGATTCTTAATCAAAATCAATAGCTCGCAATTCAACCCGAATATAAGGTTGGGTTCGGTTCCCGGGTAGATCCATAGAACCAATGGATGGGTCTTGGTTCTAATTTTCAAAACTAGTCCTTAGTAGACAGTTCTCAATTCCAAGGTGGGAACTACCCACCTAAACCGTGCTCACCCCTACTAGTGAGTAATACATTTCTTCTAAGTAGGTCGAGCATCTACTATGCATGTTTAAGACACAAAAACATAACTCATTTACAACAAATCCAGCATATAACAAAATCAATTATATATAACTTCAATATAACTGTATTCATATCAATAAAATCAAAATAACCATCAACGGTCTAGTCAACTTATCAATCTCATTCATTGATCAATCTTGTGTTTAAATATTGAATTATGATCAAACATAACGCTCCGTGTTAAAGGCAACTAAGATTCCCTTTGGTTAGAAATCAAACAAGAGGTATTACCACTCACTTGCGGATGGCCAAAACTAAAGAACATAGTTATAAGAGTCGATGATCTTGTGATCTTATCAATTAAATGAGAATCGATGTCAAAACCTAATAAAATACTACAACTCGACTAAACTATGCTTAATCGCTAACAAAATGATGTTATTTATATAATGTGATCTAACATTTTTGGACCCACATATTCTCTTTAAAGTGGCGGTTATTCCAAATGTAATTTTTCCACGCTTCGTACTTCTTCGTGACAATCACCCATTTGGTAACCGTCCACATTTTCTGACCCACATATTCTCTTTAAAGTGGCTGTTATTCCACATGTAATTTTTCCACGCTTCGTATCTCTTCGTGACAATCGCCCATTTAGTAACTACCTTAATGGGAGACGGTCTATAAAAAGAAAGATCGTTTATTTCTAAAAGGCAATCACAAGGTCTAACGCAAACACTCTCAATTTTGGAATACACCATTAGTATGGGAGGGGATTGGATTAGTAGAGTGTGCCCGACATTTCGTTGAATCTTTGGGATTTTCTGACAAACGTGAATACAAACAATGGCTGGAGGTTTGTTTATAATCGATCCTATTTTCCGCATTTGATTTTTACATCTTACGTTTGGTATCAGATCGTGTTTAGTGCTTCTGCCTTGTTTATGTTGAATTTTTGGTGTATTTTTTGGGCCTTTTGAATGTGAATAGTAATTCGGTCATTTTGGGGTCAAGAGGAAGATCGCCGATTTCGGCCAAATTCCGACGACCCATTGCTCGACTTTAGACCGGTACGGTCGCACCGCTATGAGGAAGAATACCCATGAGTTATTTCAGCATATCGATGTTGGCCGAAGGCTAATCGGGTGGCGGAAGTCGCGGTAGTTAAGGGTTTACATTTTGGGAAATTTTCGTTTGATTTGGGGCAAATTTCTTGGTCATTTTCGCCGAAACTTGGACCTATGTGGTCGTGCCAGCATGGTCTCCAAAATCCATTATTTATTTCGGTCTTAGATGGGCTGTCGGAGAAGAAACGACGATGAAATTGTGGCGGAAAACAGCGAGAGGCCTTATGTTCGCGCGGAGGAAGAAGTGCATGGGGCCACGCGTGCGGAACTGCAGGTGTGTGACGCCCACGCGCCTGATGCGCTTCTGCAATTTTTCTGTCGATTTTACGATTCTGCCCTTGATGGCTAAAATTACTCTTTTGTCCCTATGCTATTCAAAAATTCCTGTTTTGCCCTTCCTACAGTTTTACAATCTTGCCCTTGGTTGATCTATTATTTGTCTGCCCCTTGGTGCATTTATTTACTATTTTGCCCTTCCATGCAGTTTTATGAAATTAAATGTCCAATGATCGATATATTTAATTAATTAGAGAGTAGCCACATCATCTTTAATTAATTAAATTATATATTAAGAGCCTTTGGATCATATTTAGAAATGAACATTGTTTGTAATTAATTATATTAATATGATGAGTTTTATCCCACATGAATTTTCATTATATTAATATGATTAATTAGGATGAAATATCATATTAATTTTCTCAATTTACCCACAGGGATTAAGAAACGATATATAATATGATAGTTTCTTCATAATGTAATTATGAATCTATTTAAATTAAAAACTTAGCCCACAGACAATTTTTATGTTATGTGATTTATATTCGTGACATGTTTACATTGGTAAAACATGATTTATGTATATTTTTGCCTCAAATTTTGTGACACAAACATGATTGTTTGATATGTAGTTTTGCAACCTATGAATTTCTCTGAATTTAAGTGTGATGTTCCTATTCTGAATGGTGAAAATTATAAAGTTTGAAAGGAATTGTTTTTCTTCAATTAGGGTGGATGGACATTGATTATGCTATAAGGAAAGATGAACCACCTGCTCATACTGATTCGAGCACTGCAGTTGAGATAGCCATTTATAATCAATGGGAGCAGTCCAACCGCATTAGTTCAATGTTTGTTAGGGTTGAAATATCTCTTAGTATCTGTGGTTCGGTTGCTCAGCATAGCAATGCTAAAGCTTTATTGGAGGCCATTGATGCACAGTTTGAGACTTTAGAGAAGGCGCATGCCATGACCCTGATTATGAAGTTTTCATCGTTGAAACTCACTAGTGTTAGAGGTGTGCGTGAGCATATCATGCAAATGAGGGACATTGGGACTTAACTTAAGAACCTTGAGGTTGAGATATCTGAATCATTTCTTGTATATTATATTTTGAACACTCTAACGCAACAGTATGCACCTTTTAAGATCTCTTACAACACACATAAGAATAAATGGTCAATTAATGAACTTATGACCATGTGTGTTCAAAAGGAAGAAAAACTAATTGTGGAATTAGGAGAAAGTGCTCATTTGGCAACACAAGGAAAGAATAAGGGCCATGGCAAGCATAAGGGAAAATGTAAGATACCTCCCTAAGTTGACATTAAGAAAGAATCCAAATGTTTCTTCTATAAAAAGAAGGGGCATGTTAGGAAGGATTGCGTCAGATTTAAGGCTTGGCTAGAAAATAAAGGTAATCCAATCTCATGTGTTTGTTATGAATCTAATATGGCTGATGTGAGTCACAACACTTAGTGGATTGATTCTGGATCTACAATCCACATTTCAAATTCCTTGCAGGGTTTTCAAAACCACAAGAAGCTAGCGAGAAGTGAACAAAGCACCTATTCAGGAAACAAGATGCGTTCGCATGTAGAAGTTATTGGGACATGTAGACCAATTCTCAATAGTGGCTTTGTTTTGAATTTGGAAATGACCTTTTCTATTCCTAGTTTGTCTAGAAACTTAATTTCAGTTTCAAGACTTGCACTTTTCGATTACTCTTTCAACTTTTTAGATTCAAACTTCTATTTATCATTTAAATTAAAATTGTTGGGAGTGGTACTTTGTCTGATGATCTTTTTCGAATTACTTTACAAGACAATGCTTATTATGATGTGATACATGTTCATGATAACGCTGGTATAAAACGATGTGCTGTGAATGAAGATTCCCCTATGTTGTGGCACTGGAGATTGGGACATATCTCCATAGAAAGAATTAAGCAATTAGTAAATGATGGAGTACTCAGTACTTTAGATTTTACTAATTGTGATACTTGTGTGGACTGCATAAAGGGTAAACAAACTAACAAGATGAAGAAATACGCCAAAAGGAGTACAGAAATATTAGAAATCATACATACGGATATTTATAGTCCGGATATGGACTCGTGTGGTTAGAAATACTTCATCTCTTTCATAGATGGTTACTCACGTTACGTGTATTTCTACTTGCTTCATAATAAGCATGAAGCGTTAGATGCCTTTAAGATATTTAAGGCGGAAGTAGAGAAACAATGCGGCAAACAAATTAAGATCTTGAGATCAGATAGAGGTGGAGAATTCTAAGGTAGATACACTGAACATGGACAAGCACTTGGTCCATTTGCAAAGTTTCTTCAAGAGCATGGGATAGTTGCTTAATATACTATGCCTGGTTCTTCGGATCAAAATGGTGTAGCGGAAAGAAGAACCCGAACTTTATTGGACATGGTACGAAGTATGCTTAGTGGCTCCAAACTTCTTATGTCCTTGTGGACTGAAGCACTTAAGATGGTAGCGTACATATTAAACCGAGTTACGACCAAGGCCGTCCCAAAAACACCTTTTGAGTTATTTAAAGGTTGGAAATCGAGTTTGCAACATGTACGCATTTGAGGATGCCCGTATGAAGTAAAAGTTTACAATTCATAAGAAAAGAAGTTGGACCCAAGGATCATAAGTGGGTATTTCATTGGATATGCTAAAAGGTCTAAGGGATACAGGTTTTATTGTCCATCTCACACCACTAGGATTGTGGAATCAAGAAACACGAAGTTCCTTGAAAATGACTTGATTAGTGGGAGCGATCGATTGAAAGACCTTGTTCCTAATAAAGATCATTCAGACACTCAACCTTCCTCCTCAAGTTTAAGGTTGGTGATGCAACACTAAGAAGATCTGTTAAAATAAGGAAATCGACAATTCCTAGTGATTATATTGTGTATTTACAAGAATTTGACTACAATATTGGAGCTGAGAATAATCCTAAAATGTTTTCACAAGCCATGGACAGTGATAAATCCAATTTGTGGTACAATGCCATGAAGGAAAAGATGAGTTATATGACATTTAACAAAGTTTGAGATTTGGTTGAGTAGTCTGATGGTGCGAAGGCCATTGGTTGTAAATGGGTCTTTAAAACTAAGAAGGATTCATTGGGTAACATTGAAAGATATAAAGCTAGACTCGTTGCCAAGAGATTCACTCAAAAGGAAGGAATCGATTACATGGAGACTTTTTCTCTTGTATCTAAAAAAGATTCTCTTCGTATTGTTTTGGCATTGGTTGCCCATTTTGATATGGAATTACATCAAATGGATGTGAAAACAACGTTCCTCAATGGAAAACTAGAGGAGGAGGTTTACATGAAACAACATGAAGGATTCTTCTCTAGTAAAGGTGAGCATTTGGTTTGCTAGCTTAAGAAATCTATATATGGATTGAAACAAACATCTCGCCAATGGTACTTAAGGTTCCATGATGTCATCTCTTCATTCGATTTTGTAGAGAATGTCATGGATCAATGTATATACCAGAAGGTTAGTGGGAGCAAAATTTGTTTCCTTGTACTATATGTAGATGATATTCTACTTGCAACTAATGATAAGGGGTTGCTACATGAGGTGAAACAATTTCTCTCTAAGAGTTTTGACATGAAAGATATGGGTGGGGCATTTTATGTCATTGGCATTAAGATCCATAGAGATAGACCTTGAGGAATTTTAGGACTATATCAAGAAACCTATATCAATAAAGTCCTAGAGAGATTTCGAATGAAAGATTGTTCACCAAGTATAGCACCCATTGTGAAGGGTGATAGGTTCAATTTGAACCAATGCCTAAAGAACGATCTAGAAAGGGAACAAATGAATAACATTCCATATGTTTCTACTGTCGGAAGCTTGATGTATGTTCATGTTTGCACTCAACCTGACATCGCTTTTGTTGTGGGAATGTTGGGAAGATATCAGAGTAATCTAGGTATGGACCACTGGAGAGCTGTAAAGAAAGTGATGAGATACCATCAAGGTACCAAAGGCTACATGCTTATGTATAAACTGACTGACAACCTGAAAGTAGTCGGTTATTTGGATGCGGACTTCGCGGGTTGCGTTGATTCACGAAAATCAACATTTTGATACATTATTATGTTAATGAAGATACTCATTGGTCAGTACAACATCAAATATGGACAGTTATGGGATTATGCTTAGGAGTGTAGGCTGCAAAATCCTTCAAGTAGAGTGTATGTAGAGGTAGTGGAGATGCCACTTTCTGATAGTGGGATCAAGTTCGATAAGTTCTATGTATGCTTCGATGCATGCAAATGAGGATTTTTATCTGGTTGTAGACGGATTATAGGATTGGACGACTGTTTTTTGAAGAGCTTGTGCAAGGAGAATTGCTGGCCGCAATTGGAAGAGATGCGGATAATCAAATGTTTTTATTGACTTGGGCTGTTGTGAGTGTAGAGAACAAGAACAGTTGGTCCTGGTTCCTAAAAAATCTGATGACTGATTTGGAGATAACAAATGGGGATGGGTGGGCGTTCATGAGCGACCAACAAAATGTAATGTTTGCTTTTTGAAAAATTTGGTCAATTGTTTTCTTTTTGATATCAACATGCTATTTGCTTGCATTTCTTATTTTAAATTATTGCAGGGACTGGTTTCGGCAGTAGCTGAGTTGTTGCTCTATGCCGAACATCGAATATGTGCGCGGCACATATAGGCAAATTGGACAAAGACCTATAAATGTGATAAGCTGTAGTCACAATTTTGGCAGCTAGCAAAGAGCATGAATATGACTGACTTTAGGATGGCCAAAGAAGAACTGCTTCAATTGACAAAGGAAGGTTATGATGCACTATTCTAAACAGAGCCAAAGTATTGGTGTAGGGCGTTCTTCAACGAAGATTCAAGTGCGATAACATCGATAACAACATCTGCGAAGCATTCAATGAGAAGATAATAGATGCCGGATGCAAACCAATCATCTTGATGCTTGAAGATATACGGGTTATCGTCATGACTCAGCTGCACAAACAAAGAGACGAGGCTGCAAAGTGGATTAGGCAATGTGGTCTTAGGATTGCTAAGAAATTGGATGAGAACTTGGCTGCAAGTAGATATTGTTATCCTATTTGGAATGGGGATGGAGGATATGAGATAATGAAGGGTTCCGATAAGTATGTTGTCCATTTAGGTACAAGGAAGTGTTCATGTAGAGCATGTCAATTAAGTGGAATTCCTTGTACACATGCCATATGTGCCATCCAATTGAAGGGCCACAACACAGAGGACTACATTGATGATTGGTACAAGAAACCGAAATATCTTGCTTCGTACCAATTCATGATGCAGCCAATTAGAAGTAGCAAGTTCTAGGAGTCAATAGATTGTGAAGTACCTCAAACTTTGCCACCAAAGAAGAAAATGGGAAGGCCAAAGCGAAAACGAAGAATGACGAAGGGAGAGGTCTTAGGTCAGCGTAGAATGAGTAGGATAGGTGTAAAGATGACGTGTTCTTATTGCCACATAGCAGGGCACAATACTAAATATTGTCAATTAAGGAAGCAGCAGGAACAGTTAAGACCAGCCGAAAGGCCTAGTGAAGGGACAGTTGGAGAATGACAAATAGAAGGGCGAAGTGAGTCCACTGTTCTTCAGTCAACGACAAGAAACCTAATAAGTCATGACATTTGTGTTTATGTTGCTTTATGGTTTATTACAAATATGTACATAGATACAATTGACATGTATATAATGTTTTTGTCTTTGTCAGGTCACGAGAATGACATGTGAAGGATTGGCTAAAGCCCTTGCTATACCTAAAACTAAAGGGCTTGTTCGAAGAAGGCAAGGTAGAAGACAGCCAGTTGAAGGATTGGCAAAGCAACTGAAGGGCCAGTTAAGTCGACTGTTCTTCAACAGCAGAGAAAAATATACCCAGTAAGTTCAATAATTTATGTTTAGTTTTCCTTTATGTTGTTATATGATCTGATGTTATATTTATGATGTCATTTTTCTCTTTCTTAGATTCGAAGAAGGGAAGCTAAAGCTCAGCTGCCAATAAAGGGCCTAACTGAAGGGCCACCACAAGATCCATCACAAAGATCACCACAAAGGCTACCGGAAAAGTCATCACAAGGGCCACCACAAAAGCCAATAGAATGTGTCACTGAAGCTGAAGAGCTAAATAGAAGGACAACTAGAAGAAAGCTAAATCAAGGGCCAGCTACAAGAAGGCCATCTAGAAGACACCTAGTTGAAGAATTGGCCGAAGAAGCCCCTACTGTAGCGGAACCGCCAAAACAAGAGCCCAAGAAATCACAGGCCAGAAGAAGGGCCAACCAATCACAAGTACCTGAAAGTGACACTCCCCTTCGAACAAGAGGGGCTCTTGGGAAGAGGCTAAAACAATATGGTCATGGCCTTTATACAGATGAGCGTACTGGAACAGTCATTCTTAATGTAAGTTTTATAGGCCGCATTTAATTTAATTTATAGTGCAAACTTTTGTTGATAATTGAGTTTTCTTTTTGTAGTCTAGGAGAATTTCGGAGGTTCTTATCTCTCAAGGCCCAACTCAAGAATCAACAGCTACGCCAACAAAGAAGAAGACATTGGCTGCACGAACAAGAAAGAAGAGTAAGAAGAACCTAGTTGCAGGTCCATCTGAATCAGTTCAGCTTATGACAGCTGCGGCTCCTTTCTGAATTAGTTCATCCAAAGACAATTGTAACTCCATCTAAATTAGTGCATCCCGAGACAGTTGAAGAAGAAGTCGCACATCCAGTTAGAAAAAGTGCAAGGATTATGAATCAAGTGAAAGGTCCATCAAAAGGAGCACGAATAGGAGGCGTTGTGCATATTGATTGATGAAATGGGACGGGATAGGGTTTGTGGCGTTGAGGAGTTAGTTGTTTTGTTTATAATTTGTTGTGGAATTTTTTTTTCTTTTTAATAGTTTGCCATTGAATTTGTGAGACTTAATTTCAATATCAATGGAATAATCTTGTTGCTTGTCATTTTTGCCTTTTTTTTTTTTTTACTTACTGCTTCTGGTTGTGGATTTGTGGTGGTGGCTGGGGTGCTCGTGTGGCTGGTGGTGGCGGCTAGTGAAACCTGGTGGTGGCGGCTGGTGAAGCCTAGTGGTGGTGGGTCTATTGTGGGGGTTGGGTTGGGGGCTCTTGTTGCACCTAATATTGGTGCAAGTGTGTAGTGTGCATAGCTTGCACCAGCCCTTTTTGCAACATACCCACCACCCATCACCAGCAGTGGCTACTAATGGTGGGTCTATGGTGGTGACTGCATACTGGTGTGGTGGCTGGGATGCTGGTGTTACTAGTGGTGGTGGCTAATGGTGGCTGCTGATGCCTAGTGGTGGTGAGTCTATTATAAGGGTTGGGTTATGGGCTTGTGCTGCACCTGGTGCAAGATGCAAGTGTGCAATATGCACATCTTGCACCAGGTAGTGCTGGTGCAAACTAGTCCAAGGCACCTTGCACCAGCAATTGCTGCAGCAGCACACCACTAGCACAATGGTGACTGGTGGTGGCTCAAGGTGGTGCCTAGGATGCTTGGTGTGGTTGGTGGTGATGGCTGGAGGTTGATGGTGGCCAGTGGTGGGCGGTGGTGGTGGCTGGTGGTAGTCGGTGACTGGTGCAATTTATAGAGGAAATGTACAAAAAAAATTAGCACTTAACTAATCATATTCTAAAAAACTTGGCGCTTAAGTGTTCACTTTTAACCACAAGTGGCACTTAAGTGATCACTTTTAATAATAACTTGACACTTAAATGATTCTTTTTTTTTTATCACGACCGGTATTTAAGTGATTACTAAATACAACTTATAACACTCGAGTGATCACTCGTGTCTGTCCTATGTATATGTTGGTTTACAACAAACCAGAGCATCTTGCACCAGGTAGTCTGGTGCAAGGCATCTTGCACTAGCAACTTTTGTAGCAGCACACCATAAGCATAATAGTGGCTAGTGGTGGCTCAATGTGGTGCCTGGGATGCCTGGTGTGGCTGGTGGTGATGGCTGAGGCCGATGGTGGCCAATGGTGGGTGGTGGTGGTGGCTAGTGGTAGCTTGTGGTTGGTGCAATTTATAGAGGAAACATACAAAAAAAAATTGACACTTAACTGATCACATTCTAAAAAACTTGGCACTTAAGTGTTTACTTTTTAATAACTTGGCACTTAAATGATTCTTTGTTTATCACGACTGGCATTTAAGGGATCACTAAATACAACTTATAGCACTCGAGTAATCACTCGTGTCTATCCAATGTATATGCTGGTTTGCAGCAAACCGGAGAAGTTGTTGGTTTATATATTCGGTTCAACATATGGCACCTCCATTCAATTCAATATTCGCTGCTGGTTTACATTTAGTTCAAGTAAAGAAGTCACCACAACATATTGACCCAATATACATCAATCCTTGCCGGTTTATATTTAAGAATAAGCAAAAACATAGTACAAATAGTATCTCATTCATTCATTCATTTATTCCATTTCATTGACCTCCCCATAAGCACAAGAAGTAACACACAATACATATGAAGGCAAAAAAAAAAACCACAATGATCTTGTGGACAACACAAAACTTCTGCTCACCTTCCAAAAAAATAAGTTACATTTGATCCAAGACAAGTACATTTGTCCACTCCACTCATTTACAACTATGGCAGTCGAACAAACTTCTTCTCATTTTCTAGTACTTTACATTTCATCATAAAGTAGAATAGACAAAAAAACAACACCACAATAAATGCTTGATAATACTTCCGTTTAATTTTCATCCTTGAAACTTTATTCTTCATCCAAGTTGTCCACAAGCGTAGATGGAGGTTGATGTTGTCCATTAAGTAGGTCCAATATCACATTTGTGGCTCGGTGAGAGAATTTCGCATCGACCCATTTGAAATATTTGCACTTCGACCCTTCTCTATAACGGGCATATCCATAGAATCTTCTCTCGAGATTCATTCGAGTTCACGATGTTCTTCTTGGACTTGGTGACCCACAAAAACAGAAACCCTCGCCTTCTCCTTCGCTTTAGTGATAGGAATTTGAGCCGCTACTGAAAGTCTTGCTCTCCATTTCCAATATTTGACTGTAGAATTTAGGTCAAATCGAATTAAGGTTTGGGATTAGGGCTTGAGTGCTTTAATGTGATTTTGCTCGATTTAGGGTTTTAGATTTAGGGCAATTGGGGAGATGACGTCATTTTGGCCGATTTAAGGGTTTTATTTTGGCCAACTATAGAAACAACATCGTTTTGGGTGAATCAGAGCTGAGTTAGCTCTCCGGTGAGTCACGTAGATGAGTAATATTAATATTTAATTGCCATGTAGGATTTCCAGCCAGATTCACCGGAGGTAGCACTTAAATGTCCTACTTTTAAAAAAATGTGGCACTTAAGTATTACTTTTGTAACTTTTGGCACTTAAGTGTTCCCTTGTGCCAAGTTTTGACACTCGGGGTGTTCTTTTGCCATTTTCAAACTTGGATATCAAAAGGACAGGTGCTTGCTGTAGTTAGGAGAGCTTACGGAAGTAAGAGAGTACAATGAAAACGGGCAAGACTTATACATCAGGATGGCTGCCTCAAAATCAGGTAGTAAAAGGTTTTTGGCCCTTGCAATAACTAATTATAGTTGTTGATTTGTATGCTCTTCCTTCTCTTAGATCTACTACAAACGTGAAAGAAGCATAAGCTGGTCATGGTCTTGGCACTATCGATCGTGACTGGTCAAACATCGTTTTTCTTTTTCTGAATTTGGCGACATGTATACCTATGAAGATGGCAGAATCATATGCTGGAACGTGAGCGAGTGGTAAAATTGCCTCTTTTTTTCACTATGTCATCTGGGACCTGTTCATCTCTTGGGGGAACCAAGAGGGAAGCTAAGTTAGAATTCACAACCTTAAGCCTGTCAACTCTGCTTGCTCTCAAATTTGCTTCGATGGTCATTCTTGGTTATCAAGTGATGACTGGCATGAGTCAATTAGATTTATTCACCCGTATTAAGACACATAGCATAGGAAAGTCGATTGGTCTTCTACAGGTACAAGTCTTGACGTCATTTTCGAAATATACAAAACCACGATGGATTTCTAACAGTCCAGACAGTCTATTCAACTTTTCAAGTTAGTTTACCACATAATTTCCTGGGTGTTGATTGTTCAAAAGTTCAATGAAGAAAATGTTCATGAAGACTTGAAGAGTGTCATTACCACGAGACAAGCACCTTGTATTTTGTACCACCATAGTCCACAAGACAAACTATTCAGTCATGAAATCAACAGTCTAGTCCTTCCTTCGAACTTAGAGTCATTCAGGAGCTCAGTCCAATTATGAGCCGATTCCGCAAATACCCAAAGTTGACTTGGCATTAGCCCTCATGCCCTGTGTCCAAATGAAATAAGTCGAGAAGATTGAGAACAAAGAGATAAAAAAAAAAAGTGCCTGTTTTGCTGAGCGGCAAGCAACACATGCTTCCACATCACACATTTTCAATCCACGTGAAATTAGGGCGAAACTCGGTTCATATATCCATGCCGCATCGTTCGTGTGCCACGGTCCTCGTGAAGTTTTCATTTGACAAGAATTTTCTACCCCTTTTGCATGCAACTCCTTTTAGTTCTTTATTCGGTCTCTAGGATCAATCAAAAGTCTTTGATAATGAAATGAACATCAATTGGGCGATCGCATGCCAGATAGTGTCAGTGGTCAAAAAGGCTATTAATGGTCGGTACTTTCCAATCTTTCTGTTGCTTGAATTGGACATCCAATCTCGGGGAACCGGTCAAGATCAACGCCAAGTCCACACCCCTCAACACGTGAAGCCAAAGTTTCATCCTGTATGCGTCCTGTGTAGACCAGAGAGGTCTGGACACAAGATCCCAGGACAGGACCTCACGGGACCCTGGTTCACTGAGGAACCCTCGTTTATGGGCAGAGTACCACCCCCGAGATTGTAGATGAAGTTCATTAAAATTCGAACAGCCGGGCGATAATTACTTCGTCACTTAGGATACGTGTTTCCCTTTCATGCATTTTCGTATTGATCATGTTCATTACGTTCAGGTATAACTAATGCAGATTTCCTTTCGTTCGACCTTAGCTGCGCATCCGAGTTGATTATAATCAGAAGCCCGGTGATGAGCGCCCCCCTTCGCTATGCTTGACTAAGGCCTAAGCTACATGTTTGGCTGAGATCCGGGGGTGTTCCGGTATCAGATTTTTCGATGGCCATTTACAAGCTCAAACTTACCTCGGCGCCCTATTGAGCGACACGTTTGATCCAAGCAATGGTTCCCCATGGGTGGTTGTCCGAGAAGTACTACTTAGTTCTTGACATGTTCGTGCCCGGTTCCTTACAAAGATAATGATAGATCTTAGAAGCTTCCATCTGTCCTCTTTAACAAAAACGAAGACTCTCTCTCTGTTTTTTTTTTTTAATTTTTTTTTAATTTTATAAAATTACTTTTATTTTTATTATTGTTGGTCTCCTTCTCTTTTTGCCCAGCCGGTAACGTCACCTTTCGAAGACAAAGCGAGTCTGGTTTCGCAGAAGGAATTGGGTCCTCCATTTCTATAAGAACCCTTGGCCTATATATATATTGTTCACTTTGCACATTAAGTTCTCATGGTTTTGTTCTTCTTAGGGCAGTCTATACTTTGGTTTCGTGGAAGGAATTGGGTCATCCATTTGTGTAAGAACCCTTGGCCTATACATATATTGTCTGTTTTGGACACTAAGTTCTCATGGTTTTGTTCTTAGGGCAGCCCATACTACCCCAAGAAAATGCGTATATACAGTTAGAGGGACCCAAGTCTTATAAGTTAGCCCAAAGCACAGGGTGCTCGTTGTGGCCCTACACGCGATCGGGAGTCGGTTTTGATACCACCTGTAAGGACTTTGGACCTGCCACTGTATATATATCGTCCGCTTTAGACACTAAGTTCTCATGATTTTGTTCTTCTTAGAGCAGCCCATGTTACCTCGAGAAAACGCGTATATATAGTTAGCCCATAACTCTCTCCCTAGACGATGTGGGACAAGAGACGCGTCCCCTCCCTACGCATGTCCGGGGACTAAGGCATGGATGCACTGCCATCTCTCCTCCCCGCGCACCGCCGCCTGAGTTGTCACAATTTCCATTTGGTTATTTTTTCTCCAAGTAGTTTCCTCCTTCGGCCACAACCGAGTATGTTTGTTTGTTTGTTTTTTTTTTTTTTTTTTGGGGTTCAGAAACCGAGTATACTTTGCAAAGGACTAAATCTTGGATCCTCATGATGAGCCCGTCAAAATGTTTGAGAATAATTGTCAAATTCCAAAACTCACAGTAAAAGGATTTTCAGAATCCAATGCTTTTTAAAATTTTATTGAATTCTCTCATAATATGTATGTGTATATATATAGTCGCTTTCTTTTTTTTTCTTCCTTTTTTTTTTCTTTTTTATACTTTTGGCTAAAGAAAAGTATCTTTTTTAATTGGTGAAAAAGGGCTAGGAAAGACGTCCAATGGAGCTTCTCCTCTTAGCGTTATCATAAGTTCTCACATATTTTTTAAGCAAGTTTCGATTTTTGAGCCATTACTAATTATCCATTCATAGGTATACGAGCCCGTTATCAAATCTCTATATGTGTGCCAAAAGTTGGGAAGCCTCTCAACATGAGGAAGCAAGTGCCTAAGTCACAAGCTATTTAGAAGTTCACTCATAACATTACTCGAACTTATGAGTTGTGATCTTTAGAGGATAATGGGAATAATTGATAGTTCTAAATTTTTCAATTTAACCAATTTTGTCCTAAATCTTTTGACAATTTGCCAATACGATCTATTTGGCCAATTTTGGTTGAGTATCATTGATGTATATGCTAGATGTCTTATGTGGTACGGTTAATATTAATGTAGAAAATTTTTACAATTTTTAAATAATCTTACTTTTTTTTTTCTGTTCTCATTTTTCCTTTTTTTTTTTTTTTTTCAAATGAGGTTTCCAATGGATTCTCGCTAGCACTGGGTGAGGGCATCACAACTCTCACTAGCCATTGTTGATGGTGGAGGGAAATAAGAGAAAAAAAAAAAAAAAAGGAAAACGAAAAAAAGAGGAAATATTCAGAATAAATATTAAAATTTGCAAATATCGTTTATGCTTGTAGGACAATGTGGTCCCAAAATCGTCAATTATTTGATTGCAACATACATGTCTGCGATTTTTGATTAAAATTGGCCAAAAAGAATATACTGACAAATTGTCAAAATATTTTGGACTAAATTGATCAAATTAAAAATGTGCGGGGTTAAACCTCAGCTTGAACCTTCTCAGTCGATCAAATGATTTTCTCAAGACTTCAATGTGGTCCCAAAATCGTCAATTATTTGATTGCTAGGCTATCAGATTGTGTCCAAATGAAATAAGTCAAGAAGATTGAGGACAAAGAGGGAAAAAGAAGTGCCTGTTTTGCTAAGCGGTAAGCAACCCATTCTTCTACTGAGCAACGTGTTTGGTCTAAGCAATGGTTCCCCCTAGGTGGTTGTCTGAGAAGTACTTGACATGTTCATGCCTGGTTCCTTAACAAGATAACGATAGGTCTTAGAAGCTTCCGTCTGTCCTTCTCGACAAAAACGAAGACTCTCTCTCTCTTTTAATTATTGTTGGTCTTCTTTTCTTTTCTTTTTACCCGGTCCGGCAAAGGGTTTAGTTTAATTTTCAAAAAAAAAAAGAAAGATATATATACACATATATTATATCCATCAAAACCCGTTGTGAAAGTTTTTTTTACCAAACGCACATCCAACTCAAAGTCCATTTGCAAAAACTTTTTACCAAACACAATTGCATTTCCCCAAGTAGCTCTGGGTTTTCAGCATTTGCATTGAACTCAAAGCCCCTTGCAAATGCTAAACCAAACGCAGTTTGAATATTGGATCCTCATGATGAGCTTGATAAAATTTAGGAATGCGATTTTGGATTCTTGATGAGAATAGGTGAGCGACTGCTTTGGAGTTTGGAATAGAAAGTTTCAGAATAATTTTCAAATTCCAAAACTCACAGTAGAAGGATTTTCAGAATCCAGTGCTTTTAAAAATTTTCTTGAATTCTCTCATAATATGTGTATATGTATAGTAGGTTTTTTTTTTTTGGCTAAAGCAAAGTATCCTTTTTTAATTGGTGAAAAATGGTGAGAAGAGATGTCCGATAGAGCTATTTCTCTTACTGTTATCATAAGTTTTCACACATTATATGCAAGTTTCGGTTTTTGAGCCATCACTAATCAGCCATCCATAGGTTTACAGGTCTATTATTATATCTCTATAAGTGTGCTAGAAGTTGGGAAGTGCTTATTAAGTCATAAGCTATTTAAAGGTTCGCTCAGAACGTAACTCGAATTTGTGACTTATAATCTTATAAAGGATAATTAGGATAATTACCAGTTCTAAATCTTTTAATTTGATTGATTTTTTCTTAAACTTTTTGATAATTTGTCAACATAGTCTATTCGGTTAATTTTGGTTGGGAATCATTAATATACATGCTAGCCATCTTACGTGGTACGGTCAATACTGATATGGATAATTTATACAATTTTCAAATAATTTTTCTTTTTTTTTTCTTTTTTTCTTTCTTCTTATTTGTCCTTTCCTTTTAATCTTTTTTTAAATGAGGTCTCCAATAGATTCTAGGGCGAGGGCATTGCGACCCTCGCCAGTCACCATTGAGGCTGTGGGTTGGCGGAGGGAAATAAGAGAAAAGGGGAAAAAAAAAGATAACGGAAAAAGGAAATATTCAGAATAATTATTAAAAATTGCAATACTATTTATGCCAACTCTACGATGCCATATAGGACAATCGATTTCCAATTAAAATTGGCTGAAAGGAATATATTGGCAAATTGTCCAAAGACTTCGGACTAAATTAATCAACTTAAAAAAATTAGGATTGAGTTGACATAAACATAATAGGTTTAGAGCTTCTTCTTTTTTCCGAAATTTCCCCGAAGATAATGAAACTAATCTACCATGAATTACTACGTTTGGTATAATTCACGCTTCTTGTTTTATTTTTTCGGATCCATGTAATTAGCAGCTCTTAAAAGAGCATACTAAGTACTCTTTGCATAGGATTAGAATCCCCCTCTTCACAATTTTAAGTTTCACAACATTACTTGTATTCTTTAGAATGTTCCGCTCATTCCGTTACCTTTTCTTTCGCCGGCCGATTTTTCCTAACATGGACCGTCGAATTGTTGATACGAACGTCGGAGTACACATTTCTTGATTTGATTTGCTCGAAAATATTTTGTGTCGCCTTTGGACAGCAAAAAGCTAAAGAAAAATTATTTTAGAAAGAGGGGGAGAATCCGCCATTGATGCAAAGGGCGCAAGCTCTGCCCCCGGGCAGCCATGATCAGCCCTCGAGTCTTAACCTCAGAAAAAGGAAAAAGAAGAAGAAAAAGAAGAGAGATAGAGAACATCATCGTCTAAAGGCCTTGAGTTCCTGTTCAAGAGCATCTCCCAAGAACGACTCCGCGCCCTCCATGAGCTCCGGGCTCAGCCTGAACATCAGGACGCAGAACTCCATCTGGCTCAGCGCCCCGTCGCCGTCGAAGTCGCCTTCCCTCAACATGGACCACAGGTCGTCCTCGCCCAGGCCGTGCAGCCCCAGGAGGGCGGCGTTCCTCTTGAGCGAGTCGAACGTGATGACCCCCTTGTCCCCGTCCATCAAGAGGCGGAACCCTTTGCACAGCTCACCGATCAGGCCATCCCCGCCGAGCTTCTCGGCCATGGCTGGCAAGTAGTCGTGGAAACTCGGAGCTGGAGCTGGCCCGCGCGACACTGGCGAAGACCCCATTGGCAGAAGATTCAAGAACGGAGGAGAAAGCAGAGAGAGTTTGAGATGGGGAAGCCAGAGGGTGAGAGAATATATAAGCTGGGTCAGTGAGGGTTTCCAAGAAAGGGAGGCCATGGGAAGACAAAAGCGACGGAGATCCAGGCAGAAGGAAGAAAGCAAAATCCAGGTCAATCATGGCGAGACTCCCTGCGAATAAAGCAACGTGCAAGAGGTTTCGGGAAAGAAGGAGGACAGACCTACGATCAAGGGGCATAATTGTACATTCAACATCGGAAGGTGCTTCTGAAGCATTTTTCGATATAACTCAACAATGATTCTTTTACCGACCAAAAAAAAAAAAAAAAAAAAAAAAAGGCAATGATTCTTTTTACTTTCCTTTTCCGCATATTCTTTTCCAACATATTTTCTTTTTCCCCAGCCGAACCTTCCTTTCAACATCGGATAGAAATTAACTGGTTGTTTCGAGGATCGTCCTCATATCTAATAAGAGACAATTGGACTTATGATGATAGAGAGTCGCTAAATTGTTAGAATAATTTATTGCTCCGAGTACTGATAAAGATATTCATGCGTATCGTAACGAAAATCATAAGAGATTATTATAGTATTTATGGATGGTAATCCTAATAAAAGTTAATCATGGTGACGAGGATTTGGACATGAAGTATGGGATTCATGTTTATTTCAGAGGATAATCATGGCAAAAGAAAAAGAAAAGAAAGAAACTGTAATTTCCCTCATAAGGCGAGGAGGCATTTTTTTATAGGCGACCTAATTGGGAATTTGTCCTATTTTGGAGCATTATTTTGTCCTGGTTTCAGTACCTCGTGGGTGGAATATAAATTTCACCGGTCAATGCGGTGGCCCAGCATTGGATCTGGACTTGGGGGAGCGATTGACCATTTATGAGAAATTTTCGTTTACACTTGACAACGTAGGCTATGACTCAAAACGTTCTCTAACACAGGCTTCTCCCTTTCAACACTTCTTTTTTCCCGGGATAAGTTAGTGACCTACCTTTTATTTTGGAAAAACTGTCGAAAAATTCTTAAATCTATTACAATTTTGCCAATTAAATCCATCCAGTCAATTTTAATTTAAATTTGCTAAAAAAGACGTCAACTTTCTTACGTAATGTGGTGACGTTAATGTGAATAAATTTTAATATTTTTCTTGAATTTTTCATTTTTTTTCCTTGCCGTTCATGGCCAAGGGTTGCTAGGCCCTCACTAACCTTCAACAAGGCCATTGCGGCCACAAGTGAGCCAGCCTCACCTGTGGCCGTGATGATGATTTGGGCAAGGACTGTGAAGTATATGCTAGTGGCGGCCCTTGCCCAGACTAGGTGAGGGCTCGGTGACCATCCCTAACCACATAAACAAAGAAGAAACAAAGAAAAGAAAAGAAAAGAAAAGAAAAATAAAAAATAAAAAAAATTCAAGTTAGCGTCAATCGTATCAAGTAGGACGGTTGGCATATACATAGTGATTTTAGGACAAAATTGGTCGAATAGACTCACTCAGCAAAATATGAAAATGTTTAAGACTTAATTGACAAAACTACAATAGATTTATAACTTTTAGAATAATTTACCCTTTCATTTTCCATAGCTTTTAAGCTCATGATATACTGCTTGAGATGCTTGTTATCTATGCGCTATATCTATAAATTAATGTCCTATTGCATCAGCCAAAAAGTCATAAACATATGATTTGCTTGGATCTCCTTCATTCAAAGAAGGGTATCGAAGCCAAAAAGTCAAACCAGTGTGACGGTGAAAAACAAGAGTCGCAACAACATTTCCATATGCCTGTAATAATATCGCGACAGCACAAATTTTGTCTGAACGTTCCCGACATATGATTTTATGTAGATTTATTACACCATGATTAGTTATTACTGTTATTGACTCCTGTTTCACCGTTTTTTATCTCTATGAAAATCTTTCACCAAACATTTCCTTTTGATTTTATTATAAGAGACTTAGATTATGTGTTGAGCTTGAACAGAGAATGTCAAATACAGAGATGAGTTTTATTTATTAACTTGTATGTACAATCCTGACGATTGATACTTGGGCAACTCGAAGACTAACTTCCCATGGGCACAAATTGCACCAAAATTTAATCAATGATGCAATCTGGACATTGGTAGCTAGCTAATCTATGCTTCAAACTCAAATTATACTGAAATTTGATTTACGACACAACTTGTTTTGGATGTAAAGCTGGAATTTAATCAATAGCAATACTCTTGGATAAAAAACACAATGCTGAAATTTAATCAACAACTCTAGGCTTGTGGAACAACATTGGAACTCAATCAACGATGTTGGACTGGATAGAAATGCACGCCGAAATTTAATCAATGATGGGAATCTAAAAAACTACAGCTAAAATACGATAAAGTAAAGATTAATTAAAGATAATTGTTGCGTGTTGTTTAGGGTTTTCTCAATGGTAGGGCTGCGGTATTTATAGAGTGGACTGATTGTTTCTCAGTTGGTCGCTCTTTCTTGAGCACTACTCTTTGCTTTCTCCACGTTTTCCACTTCTTCTTTTTTTTTTTTTTTTTTTTTTTTTTTTTTTTGTTGACCTTATCTTTTAATAACCATTCTACTCCGTTGAGGATGCTCGTGCAACTTGTTCCTCAAGCAAATAACCACTCTCTATTTTTATGTGCATTTTTCGCAGCAGTCATTCTCACTCGAGTTCTAATGCTAATTTTGCTTTATCTTCAAATATGATGCACTATCCTTGTAGCCTGACATGTGACAATTAGTCCTCAAGCCATCAACTCTAGAGTTGGCTTCTAGAATCCCATTGAGGCTCAACTTAAGTAACTTTCACGAAAGCTGTTTTGCCCTTAACTTTGCAAGTCAAGACGGAACGTTTTACCCAATGGTCTCTCATGACTGGCATGTGATTTCGAGAGTAATTTTGAGTGTCAACAGTTCCTAATCAGCCCGGCCGGGCTGCCTTCCGGCGGATGCATTAGCAAGGCTTGCGGCAGAAGCAGCGGTGCCGGAAGCCTCTGCCGTCGAAGCCCTCTTCATTGCAGACCACCGCATAGGTGCGGTCGCTCATGCACAGTCCATGGAATTTGTGGCTCTGCGACTCGTATATATATATATATATATATATATATATATATATATATATATATGTGTGTGTGGGGGGGTGGTGGTGTGGGCGGGCGGCAAAGAAGAGTATTCAAGTTAAAACCCGATCAAGGGGCGACAGCAGCTCTAGAATTTAAGGTTGGGGCAACGAGACAATTTTTTTTTTTTTAAAAGATTAAAATAACGTTTATAGATATAATTTGGAATTTCTGGCTCTGCGACTCGCACATCTTTCCTTCAACACGCCACACCACCCATATATATATGTGTGTGTGTGTGTGTGTGTGGGTGTGTGTATATATATATATATAATGCAAAGAAGAGAGAGTATTCAAGTTAAAACCCGATCAAGGGGCGACAGCAGCCCTAGAATTTAAGGTTGGGGCAACGAGACAGATTTTTCAAAAAAGATTAAAATAACGTTTATAGATATAATTTTTGTTGGGTTAAAAAGAAAAACCCTACTCATCCCCCCTTATAGATTAAAAAGGATTATTATACTTTATTTTGTAGAATTGATATATCTTTGGTGGACTGATTTTCTCCATCTCTTTTCTTTTTTAATTGTTGTATGGCGTTTTGAATCGGCCTCATGACTCGAGTAATAAACTTAAGACCCTATACATCTTGATGTGTAAGGCTGAGCCTTTTTACAACTTTCCAATCCGTTAGGTCTTTTTGGATAAACCGATTGAAAGAAGGAAGTTGTTTACCTAAATCCACCATTTAAAAAAGAAAAAAAAATGTTTTAAGTTGACTTGATGGATGGAAAGTGATTAACTTAGTCATCAATATAATGAGTAGCCTGTCGGATCCTTTGAGTCATGGAAAGCATAATTGGTCTAGTTTAAATTGGTCCAAATCGAACATTATATAGTTACGAGTTGTAACATACAACTCGCTGACATTACTTTCTCTGTACTCGGCGAGCATGTTAAGTCTATTAAAAAATATACCTGGATGGACTACCAGATCCAATGTGGACTGTGATCCTAACAGTTTAGATGCATTTAGATACATGTAACATGAACCATGGGCTTACTTATTTGTAATGGCACATGTTCAATCGAACATTGGAGAGTCACAAGTTGTATGTTACATCCTGTTCCATAGTTTTTTTTTTTTTTTTTTTTTTTTGGGTGGGGGGATTCTCCTGGTGTAGAGATTATTTAGCAAAGGAAAAAAGTTAACGCAAGATGAATACCAAGAGAGTGATGATGGTGGGTAGGGTCTTACGACGACAAAGGACGAGAAGCAACAGCAGGAACAGCCCCATGCATTGTTTCTCCATATTCGCTACTCCTTCCTGAATCGACTCCGACCGATGCTCCTTATGATGACAACTTCTGGCTGGAATTGATTAGCAAATGAGGTCCGATTACCATCTTATAAAGGAGAGAGTGAAAAGTTGTTTAGCAGAAACTATTTACCAGAGTAACCGTCGTGATTAGTCAATTTTCCGCGTGTAGCCACGCACCTCTCTCGTCGATGCCAAATGAAACCTTATGCTTAATCCATCTGTACGATAAACCCTATTTCGGGGCGTATCTTCGTGAAAATCCGATCCCCCCGATCCACTAGGTAGATCTCCACAATTGATGAATGCCCTGACCTGAATTTTCCACACTATTTGAACATCAAAAGCAACAAATAGTTCGACCTCAAAATGTACACAATTCTTTTTCTTTTACCATACGGAATTAAAACTTCCGAATATAGAGGACGTACTCCTACTTTCGTTGTGCTCTCCGATCTAATCCTTGAAGAGAATGCTCATTTGAATGTCCATGGCCTTTGAATTCGACCAATCTAAAAATTATCTCAGGTTAAGACTAAACTCAGTAAATGAGATCTCTAAACGTTAAGTAGGAGATCATCTTACCATTTGATCCGGTATTAAACAAAACAACACGAACTCAAGATGAGTATATAATATTTGTATACACAAAATGAATATGGTAAACGCACCAGCCTCCCTACCGTGATTTGCAAATGAAAATTATAGGTCAATGTGGCATAGAATTATTCACTCAAGTGCAAATAGAGGACATATTATTTCACAATGCACAAGTAGGTCACCAATATACAAAGTGAGTATCTAGCCCACTTGTCTCTAACCATGACTCATCTCAACTAACGAGATACTGTCACTACCAATCTATGGGGGGGTGGAATGATAAATGCCTTAACCCATCCATCATGAGTGTGTGCTAGATTTGCGAGGATAAATATACCATGATACAATTGCACGATGATAATTATTTCATACTTCTTCTCATAACAAGTTACTCAAGTCATATTAGACTATACACGCCATATTATCTTGTGTATGATCATAGGACTTCATGACCTCTCAATCTTGTAAAGACTTATCATAGATGGTAGAATATTTATTTTTTTCCTAGAGCCTTATATACATGCTCATACAAGGGAACCACTCTCCAGTGAATAGGTTGTGGCAAAGATATCCCTCACATGGCCTCTCTGACATGCAAATCATTATAAGATAACAATTTTAATAGAAATTTTATCATCACAATCTCTTGTGACTTCTCGCATGGACAATGGAAGCCAAAAATCCATTTACCATCATTTACGAACCCACAAACTCTTCTTCATAAAACAATCATCATTTAGCACAGTCTCATCACAGGCAACATCACTACATAACAATTGCCACGTAATTATTGTGCAAATAGTAACACACCAATCTCTGGGCATTTCTTGTGTAAACAGTAGCAAAGAATTAAATATCGAAGGTCATTCTTTGTTATCTAAAACATATGAATACTTTATTTATGCTATGGACATGTCATGGACTTTATAAATTTACCAAAACAGCCCACTTTTAAACTAATTATGCAATTAAGTCCAATTTTATATAGTTAAATAAATTGTTTAGATTATCATCCATGTCAATTATTTATGGATCTTTACATCCTAAGTATTATCAACTAATGTAGAAAATTCTGGATGTCACAATTAAAGTAATGGACTTCACATCGTTTGACAATTGTGATTGGCATATGCTCCATCAACGTGGGTTCGATTGAGCAATTCTCTTATAATAACTAGCAAATAATATCGTCATCTTTCTTGGAACACCCATTCTTATTCATTTAAAATGAAGAATTTGCAAACTCTTTCGATATGCAGCAAATTGCATTTTCTTATCTTCAACTAATCCAGGGGGTAAAAATTAGTGCCCCAACCAGTAAACAAAAGTTTTGGACTTTAAGAACACTACTCATGAGCTCAATCTGGTTCTTGCATCTCTAGCAATATGCTAACAAAGGAAAAATAAAATAAAATTCAAGCGTGAACTTTGGAGTATCTTCGGAGTAAACTTTCCTTAAGTGATAATGTTTTCGTTGGGCATGTCATATTTATCGTTATTCGTCTTTTTATAACTTAAATGCATTTCGGCCTAAATACAATGTCATATTTCTTGCCGGATTTAAAGATTTACGGTGCATAAAATATTACTACTCCTATATCTTAGGAGTCGGTTCAAAGGGAGACAGAATCACAAGCATCGTCGAACAATATCAGAAAGTGAGTACGCATTCTTGCCCTTTTTGAGTCTCAAGAGGTTTTAGGTGCTTTCGAAGTATTGCAAATACTCCACTCTCGAATAAAGGAGCAAGGAAATTCGGGTTTTAAGTGGAACTAAAAACAACAAAATCATCCCAGCCTGAAATATCAGCTCTTACTAGTAATCGACCTTTTTTTTTTCTAGAGCAATTAGACTTACCATATATTATTTCAGGCGCTTGTTATCTATGTACTAAATCTAGAAATTAATGTCCTTAATTGCATCGGCATTATCTTCATTCTTTGAAGGGGATCCAAACAAAAACTCTTACAAGTCATGAATTCTACCGATATCATCGTCCAACATGTCAATATATTTAGATATCGTTTGTGATAGCACATTTTGTTAGAAAAATCCTCTTAAGGTGTTTTGAAGTTGACAAAACATTTCCATCAGTCTAGTCTGAAGACTTGTAGACTCTACTGACAAAGTCTGAAGATCTCCAGACTCAAGTTTCAAAGTCTACTCTCATGGACAGTTTCCAGACCAACGAAGTTAAAATTATATTCTGATTTATTCAAGTATGGTTTTGACTCCAACGGTTAAGGAATATCTCACAATTGGAATTAGCACTTCAAGATTTTTTATTCGTATTTGAATAATCTAGATTCTCTAGATTCGCAATTTATACTTGGAAGGTTCTACTTATGGAAACCGAGATCTTGATTGTATGGGCGAGCAGGATTGATGGGCTATCATCATTTTCCTTGAGGAGCTCGAGATCTCTCTAAATTGATTCTGTCCAACGGGTTGATTGGAAGAACTTCTTTGGAAGGTGCCAACGGTAATGAAGGCATGAAGAAGTATTTAAGGGAGACGCTCAAGTTGTTCAAAAGTGCCAGATAGAAGAATTTCAAAGTCTGAATCTCTTTGTTCTTTTGTGATCTTATTCTTCGAGCTATACTTGTAATCAAAAGAGAGACTGAATTTTGGTGAGACCTTGAGGAAGTGTAGTAGAGTCTCTACACTTTGTGGAATCAAGGGCGTGAGACTGTAAATTCTCTTTTGATTCTTAGTAAAATCCAGCCAAGTGGGCTGTCCGTGCGGGAGAGTGGACGTAGGCTTGGTCTAAGCCGAACCACTATAAACTTGGAGTCTTGATTCTCTATCCTTAATCCTTTTACTTTACATTGCTTTCTCATACATCGATTATTATTTTCAATCTCTTAGTCCATCATCCAATAAAACGTCTATATATTCTGTTACGTTTTATAAAATCATCTTAATCACCTATTCACCCCCCTCTAGGTGCTCGTATTAGTTCTAACACATTTTCTGTCCGAACATGTTCGGCATATGATTTTATAGACTTATTACATGATCATTAGCTACTGCAGTTATCGATTCCTAATGAACCCGGGCTGTCCCACCAGGTGGTCGTTCTCCATATGGTGGTGGTGGCGGTTGCTCTCCATATGGTGGTGGTCGCTCTCCATATGGTGGCGGTGGGTCTCCATATGGTGGTTCCTCTCCAGGTGGTGGTCCCTTTCCACAAGACTTGAAACAAAAGCAGCGGCGCCCGAGGCCTTTGCACTTGCCTCCTTTGAAGCCCTTGTCCCTGTAGACCAGGCCACAGTGGTGGCTGCTTATGCACATTCCTTATTGAAGATATCACTGCCTATCTCTCGTGACTCTTCGTGTTTTAGTCGAAAGGCTATTTAGTTTTCGACAGAAGTCTTTTTGGCACACATATTAAAGTGTCTTTATTACTATTTATTTAGACATGTCTTTTCATATATCTAAGGTATGCCAAGAGTGTTAGGACTAGAATTAGCACCTAGAGGGGGGTGAATAGGTGATTAAAGCAATTTTAACAATCAAATCCGAATATGAGATTAAAGAATTAAAAACAGCAATCGCAGCAATTGGAAATAATGAAAGATAAAAGGATAAGGGATAGAGAATCAAGACTCTAGATTTATAGTGGTTCGGCTTAGACCAAGCCTACGTCCACTCTCCCGCACGGACAACCCTTCTGGCTGGATTTCACTAAGAATCAAAAAGAGTTACAGTCTCACGCTCTTGAGTCCACAATGTAGAACTTCTACTACACTTCCTCAAGGTCTCACAACTCTATGATCACTCTTTTGATTACATGTATTGCTCGAAGAATAAGATCACAAACGAAATATGGAGATTCGAGACTTTGGAATTCTTCTATCCAGCCCACTTCAACAACTCGAACGTCTCTCTTTATACGCTTCTTCATGCCTTCATTACCGTTGGCACCTTCCAAAGAAGTTCTTCCAATCAACCCGTTGGACAGAATCAATTTGGAGAGATCTCGAGCTCTTTAAGGTAAGTGTAGATAGCCCATCAATCCCGCTCGCCCATACAATCGGATCTTGGTTTCCATAAGTTGAACTTTCCAAATAAGTTGCGAATCTTAGAGAATCTAAATCAATTCGGATACGAATGTAAGATCTTGTAGTGCTGAATCCGGTCGAAAGGTATTCCTTCGCCATTGAGACAAAAACTATATAGAATCGAATAGAAGTTCATTTATCTTGTCGGTGCGGAAACCGTCCATGAGAGTAGACTTTGAAACTTGAGTCTTGTTGACGTCAGACTTTGATCTTCAGACTTTGCCAGTAGAGTCTGCAAGTCTTCAGACCAGACTGAGAGAAATGTTTTGTCAACTTCAAAACTTCTGAGGAGAATTTATCCAACAAAGAGTCGTGTTTTAAGCCTACATATAAATGAGTCTTGTAATCGTTTCAAATGATGGAGAGCGAAAAGACTTTTCTATAAATAAAGTAGTGTATTCATCTCATTCCTTAAGAGCTTCTCTTGTGAGAGTGTTATCAAAGCTGTGCGACTCTAATATTCAATAATTGGTATCGGAGCAAGGTTATTTGGGATGGAGAACACAGTTGTCAAGGACCGTGAGTCAAGTCTTTTGGAGTGTAGTTTTTGAAGACGGTGGTCAAAGACCATTGTTCGTGCGTAGGCGGTCGAGGACCGGAATATGTTGAAGTTCTGCCAGTGTACAGTCAGGGACTATGATCGATTGGTCAGGGATCAAGGTTTCTTGGAGTAGTGCCGGGCATTCTTTCAAGTCAGATGGCGGATGTTTCAAATTCGACGAATGGCATTGAGAAGCTCAACAACTCCAATTGCAATAATTGGAGTGTCTTGGATGCAGTTTTATTTGCTGGGTCAAGATTTGTGGGATATTGTTGGCAGCAGCAACACCACGGCACCTAGAGACGATGATGAATAGAGGAGATGGAAGATCAAAGCGGGTAATGCTCTTTACGCTCTTGCTATAACTGTTGAAGATGATTTATTGCCGCACATTGAGAGCGCGAAGACTCACAAGGAGGCGTGGGATAACTTGGCAGCGTTATTCGCAAGGTCAAATGATGCCAAGCTACAAAAGCTGGAGAACGAGCTGCTGTCGATGTCATAATAAAATATGATGGTGAGTCAGTATTTCTCCAAAGTTAAGTCTATTTGTGACGAAATTTCAAACTTGGATCCCACTAATGCCATCTCAAAAACAAGAATGAGAAGAATTATTATTCACGGGTTAAAGCCGGAGTATAACGGTATCATTACGGCTACTCGTGGATGGGCAACTCAACCGATGTTGACCGATCTGGAGAATATTATGGCTAATCAAGAGACTTTAGATAGTCAAATGTCTAAGGTTTCGATTAAGGAAGAAGAAAGTGCCCTCTTCAGTGATAAAAGAGGGTTCAAGGGCTAGACGCAAACTGGTGTTGACAATAAAGATGGCAAGTCTAGGAAAAGCCATGTCGAATGGCAAAAGCAACCAGCTCGTGAAGGATGGCAAAAACATCCAGGAGAGTCGAGCCTTCGACCAAGGGGAGCCGGGCGATGCGATGGCAAAAGACGTAGTGGACGATGTTATGTTTGTGGCAAGGAGGGCCACTTCACCAGAGATTGTCAAGCAAAGAAAGTTGAATCGAAGAGGAATGATTTCGATGAAGATAAGGAATGAGATTTCCAAATGTCTATTGCAATAGTCGTGTCAGACGAGTTCGCTGCCTCTTCCGCAGTCGAATTAAATGATGCGATGGCATTAATCTCTGTAAGTGAAAAGTCGATTAATTATGATTACGACTGGATTGTTGATTCGGGGTGTTCGAGTCATATGAGTGGAGATCAAGACAAACTGTTGAACATGCGTAATTATTCCGGAGGACGTGTTGTTATTATTGTAGACGGCTTGAGGTTGCCGATTACTCATATCGACGAGACGATGATAACTCCTTGGTTCAATTCATAGCAAGTTGAATTGAAAAGTGTGTATCACATGCCAGGAATGAAGAAGAATTTATTATCTGTGTCCTAGCTCACAAACTCAGGTAATTATGTGGTGTTCGGTCCATGAGATGTTAAGGTGTACCGAAGTTTGAAGCCCACTGGTCGACCAATCATGGAGGGACGTCGGCTGGAGTTCATTTACGTGATGTCTGCTCAAACGGCATACGTAAACAAAACCCGACGGAATTATACACCTGATTTATGGCATGCACGACTTAGGCATGTAAGTTATCACAAGTTAAAGGTGATGATGCAAAAGAACATGTTGAGGGGTCTTCCCCAGTTGAAAATGCAAGAAAATGTGGTTTGTGCCGGATGCCAGTACAAGAAGGCACATCAACTTCTGTATGAGGAATCGTCGTTCAAAGCTCGGATGCCTCTTGAGCTCGTTCATTCGAATGTGTTTGGTCCAGTGAAGCAGCTATTTGTTAGCGGATTCAAATATATGATCACTTTCATCAACGACTTCTCCAGGTACGTTTGGGTTGATTTCATGAAGGAAAAATCTAAGGCATTTATCAAATTTAAGGTGTTTAAGGAGAAAGTTGAAAGTGAAGTAGGCAGAAAAATTCATTGCTTACACACCGATAACGAGGGAGAGTACACTTTCTACAAGTTTACAAAGTATTTGTAAGAGTACAAGATACGTCGACAGTATACTTGTCCGTATACGCCGCAACAGAACGGTGTTGCTGAAAGAAAGAATCAACATCTAGCTGAGACATGCAGGAACATGTTGCACACGAAGAATGTTCCATCGAGGTTTTGGGCTAAATGTGTGAAGACAACAGCTCACATGACTAATAGGCTGCCACAATTAAGGCTTGGTTTTATGTCACCATACGAGAAACTATGGAATCGCAAGTCTGTGGTAAGTCACTTTAGAGTTTTCAGATGTGTATGTTATGCATTTGTGCCTAATCATCTTCGCAGCAAATTCGACAAGAAGGTAGTCCGCTGCATATTCGTGGGATATGATGATCAACGAAAGGGGTGGAAGTGCTGTGACCCTACAATAGGGAGGTGCTATATTTCAAGGAATGTGGTGTTCGACGAAATGTCGTCTTGGTGGTCACCTCAAGCAGTCAAATTGCCAAATTCATAGCATTTCAACAAAGAGGTCGAAGAAAGGCAGAAAGAATTCGATGAGAATCAGCCTGTTGAAAAAGATGTTGAAAAAGATGTCGAAGCACAATCACCAGGATCGACAAGTTCATCTAGTGAGCATCCAAGGTTGACAGAAGAACTTCGACCAAGTCAGGTCGAAGAACTTGAAGAGGAGGAGCCTCAACTTTGGAGATCGATGAGGCAAAGGAAGCCAAACCCCAAGTATGCCAATGCGGCATTGACTGAAGATGTTTGCATGGTCGAACCTTCGACATATGAAGAAGCTTCAAAGGGTATAGAATGAAGGAAGGCCATGGAAGAAGAAATCCTCGCACTAAAGAAGAATGAGACATGGGACTTGGTATCGAAACCTGAAGAGGTACGTCCTATTTCTTGCAAATGGGTTTATAAACTTAAAACTCGACCAGACGGGTCAATTGAGAGGTATAAAGCACGTCTAGTGGCTTGAGAATTTTGGCAAAAATACAAGGTTGATTGTGAAGAGACCTTTAGCTTGGTGGCAAAGGTTACCACAGTTCGAGTTCTATTAGCACTTGCAGCAAGCAAGTCGTGGAATGTGTGGCAGATGGATGTGAAGAATGCTTTCCTGCATGGAGAACTCGAGCAAGAGATATACATGGAGCAACCGGATGGTTTCAAGAGTAAAATTCATCCCGAATATGTCTACAAGCTAAAGAAAGCGTTGTATGGCTTGAAGCAAGCCCCGAGAGCGTGGTATGGAAAGATTGCGGAATTCTTGTTGAAGAATGATTGTAATGTAGCTCCAGCAGACTCGAGCCTGTTCGTGAAGCCAGAAGATGGAAAGGTTGCAGCTATGCTAGTTTATGTGGATGATCTCATCATTACTGGAGATGATGAAGATGAGATATATCGAATTAGAGCCAACCTCTTTGTGTGATTCCGGATGAAGGAGCTTGGAGAACTTGAAACACTTTCTAGGGCTCAAGATGGATAGGACAAAGGAAGGATTATTCCTATGTCAACAAAAGTATGCACAAGATCTCTTGAAAAAATTCGGAATGCTTGATTGCAAACCTATATCTACTCCGTTGGATGGGAACACAAAGCTATGTGCTGAAGAAGGTCGAGAGCTAGAAGATTCGACTATGTATAGGCAACTGGTAGGTAGTCTAATTTGCCTTACCATAACTCGGCCTGACATCTCTTTTGTAGTGGGAGTAGTGAGTCGATTCATGGAGAAGCCAAGGAAGCCTCACTTGGATGTAGCCAAGCGTATTCTGAGATATGTAAAGAAGACTTTTGATTTTGGGCTTTTGTATAAAAAGGAATCATCAAGTGAGTTGGTCGGTCATTGTGATGCCGACTATGCTAGAGATCAACACACACGGCGATCAACTACTAGATACGCGTTTAATCTTGGATCAGTAGTAGTATCCTGGTGTAGTAAAAGATAGCCGGCTATGTCTTTGTCTACAACAGAAGCTAATTACAGAGCAGCATCAATGGCAGCTCAGGAGAGCACGTGGCTAGTGCAATTATTAGATGATCTTCATTAATCAATAGATTATTCGACAATAGTGTATTGTGAAAATCTATCCGCTATAAGCTTGGCAGAGAATCCAGCTTTCCATGCTAGGACTAAGCATATGGAAGTCCACTATCACTTTCTGTGAGAGAAAGTGTTGGAGGGCGAGATCAAGATGAAGTACATCAAGACAGGTGATCAAGTTGCTGATATCTTCACCAAAGGTCTTGGAGCTGCAAAGTTTGAAGAGTTTCGAGCTCAGCTTGGTATGGTCGCGAGGACTATTTTTAGAGAGAGTAGTCGGGGAGGGGGAGTATTGAAGATATCACCGCCTATCTCTCGTGATTCTTCGTGTTTTAGTTGAAAGGCTATTCAGTTTCCAACATAAGTTTTTTCGGCACACATATTAAAGTGTCTTTATTACTATTTATTTAGACATGTCTTTTCATATATCTAAGGTATGTCAAGAGTCGTGTTTTAAGCCTACATATAAACGAGTCTTGTAATCATTTCAAATGATGGAGAGTGAAAAGACTTTTCTGTGAGTAAAGTAGTGTATTCATCTCCTTTCTTAAGAGCTGCTCTTGTGAGAGTGTTATCAGAGCTGTGCGACTCTAATATTCAATATTCATTTGAATTTTAGGCTCTTTGACTCTCACTTCCGTCCTTCATATGCACCCACAGCATCCTCTGCACAAATATCCTTGTTAGACCCAACAAATGCATGCAAGAGTATGCAAGTTAGACCCGATGCAGAGCGGGAAGGGACCACCACTGGCTCCCTAGGTCCAGCACCGTCAACGACCATCTTGGATTGAGCTCACATGAGAAGGTTCGACAGCTCAATCTTACAGTCTTTTGGGTTAAAAAAATTAGTGAACTTTCTTTTGTAGAAATGACACGGCATTGGTGGATTGCTTTACTCCGATCTCTTACAAACTATCAGATTTGATGGATTTCATGTACATCGTAATAAATTCGACTTTCCATATACATTTTAGAATATATACACACAAAAGTAGTCTCGCCTACCTTACCCAAAAAAAAAAAAAAAAAGTAGTCTCGCCTTATGATTGTGGCTTTTGGCAGCCCCTTTAATACTTCTTTCTTTAGGTATGTTATAAAATTTGTATGCATTAATTTCACATAAAGAAAAAACAAAAAAAGTACTCATAAAGACTTTTGTTAGATAGAAAACACAAGACACAAGCGTCACTTCTTATAAAACTTTCATGAGATACTGTGTCTTGTAAGAAAATATCACACAAGTGCCACTTTTAAACAGGTGTTAAAGACGTTACATTCGCGAATAATGTCGCTCCTTCATCCATGATAACTGACTTTGTGTATAGTTTGACAAAAGAATTCTCATCGATTGCACCACATGTCCCAAATAAATTAACACGTTGATGGGAACGAAGTTGCTTAGAAGAAATGGGCCCAACTAATAATATGATGATCTTGCTATATTTTCCTTCATACGCCATGTGGGCATATCTTCTTGAATAGGGATTTACTTAGGAAAAGCAAGAAACACAGAAGATGAAAACCAGGACGAGTGATGATGATGAGTGGGGTGTCTTGCGAGGACCAAGGACGAGCAGCAACAGCAAGAACGGGCCCATGAATCTCATCTCCATTCTGCTTCTCCTTCCTGAATCGACACCGACCGACGTCTTTGTGATAACAAAGTTCTGGTTGGAATTTAATTAGCAATGAGGCCCCATTGCCGTCTTACAAAGGAGCGAGAAAGTGAGATGGGCGGGTCCAGCAGGAGTTTAGTCAACTTCCCAAAGTGGAGTGACGCACGTCTCTTCTCATGCCAGGGGAAGCTGCGTGCTTTTCTCCGCTTGTCTGTAAAACGTTTCTTGAGGCGTATCTGATCCAGAATCCGATCCCCTGGACGCCACATGGATCTCCGCCATTAATGTGATGGGCCTTGCATCAATTGAGTGGGTGCGTTTAGTTCAGCATTTTGAAAACTCATTAGGAAAATACAAAGTAGTTTAGCTTAAAGGATTTTGGGTAAATGTAAAGTTTGGTAAATTATGCTTTGAGAAGCAATTTTGAGAGAAATGCCGTTTGGTATAAAACATATTTGAAAAACTCTTTGGGTAAGTAATATTAGTTTTTTTAATTTTTCTTTGTTTAAAATTGAAAAAAAAAATATTATATGCAACTTTTTAAATATAAATTTTGACAATAATGCTTAAAAAAATCAAATATATATAATTTTTATTATAAAAAGACCAAGGCGGCGAGTGTTCGATATAAAAAAAAATAATAATTAAGCTTCATGATTTTTGCTTACATAAGCGTTACATGTTCTTCGTTTATGAGTACATGATGGAAAGGGGAGTGCAATTTGTGTTTTGAGAATTGATGCCACTAGGGTCATGTTGACACCTAAATTTTGGCGACCCAATCATTTATTTATTGCATAAAAATTAGGGATTAATTTTTACCCCTAAAAAAAATATAGAATTAAAGTTGCATAACATATAGTTTTATGAGCATTTATTTTATTTTATTTTGTTCCACTTGCATTGGACCGACGATAGATAAGTGTTAATTTTTCCAATATTCAATGATATGATGGGAGATTTTTCATATATTCAGGCAGTATACACCGAGGGATATATTTTTTGGGCAGAAAGGAAGGTTTCGGATGGAATATTAGAAAAAGGATGAAAGAGAATATTGCACGTGAGTGCATATATTTTGACGATATATTCAGGAAGCTATGCGCAAGCAAAATTGATTTTCATGCGTATTGAAAAAGGAAATAAAATATTCCATGAAAATTAAGTCTCCCGCGTATAAAAGCCAGCTCGCGCACAGACATAAGGGACTTCTCTTTTCATCACTTTGTAGGGGATTTTTTCTCTTCGGTTTTGAAGTTAAAATTCAACACAAAAGAGAGGGAGAAAAAATTCTTTTTCGTTTTTTTGGGGCGAGGGGTCAAAGTCAACAAAAGGTGAAGTCCTTTTGCTGAAGAAGTGCAGAGGGGAAAGAGCAAAGAGAGGGGACGTGAGAGTGGATAGGTGAGAAAAAAAAAAAAGAGGAAAAAGGTCTTCTTCCTCGTTCAGCTCCTCGCCGACCCCCTGCACGGCGCTGCCACACCTCTGCCTGCAACACGACGTCACGCCATTGCACCCCTGCGCTGTCGCTGCTGCCAGCCACCACCGCTCCAAGTCCCCTTGCCTGAGTGGCCAGCCGAGCCTTGCCGCGCTCCGTCTGCAACCAGCTTCGTCGCTGACGCCGCAACGACCACTAGCAACTCGAAGCCACGACACCATTGCTCGCTGCTGCCCAACCCCTATGTCGTTGCCGTTCCACCTACCTCTAGAATTCCCCCCTCACCCGCGAACTCGCGTCACCACCTCTACCCGAAGCTTCGACGCCATTGCTGCCTACCGTCTCCTCTCGCAGCACTGCCAGCGGCCCTGCTCTATCGCACTGGGACACCAACCCCCCTGCAGTGCCTCCGCTTGCCGGTCGCCGCGCCTCCACCTCGCCTACAACCTGCTAGTCCGCGACCCTCCCGCTATCCGTGACTTCGACTGCCCCCCTCGCTGCGCGCTTGCTGCCTCTTGCCGGAGCTCTGAACGCCGGCGCCCCTCAAGCCCGTGAGCAGCACTTCCCTTCAGCCAAGCCGACGCTTATACCACCCTAGCTGTAAGCCACGCCGAGCCTCCATCATGATTCATGAGCTGCCGTTCGAAGTCCAAATTTGGAAGCCGATATTCGGAATAGGTAAAAATTTTGTCTATTTTAATTTCCGAAAATTCCGTTTCCTTATTTGATATATTCGTTGATGCACATAACTAAAATTCTCGATATGCTGAGATATCCGTAATCTCGAGTAGTCTTATAAATTGGGAAATCTTCATAATTTCACAACGTGCATATGATTGTCGATCTGATTTCACGCTCGAAATACAACTCGCAATCGCACGGAAAAATCGCCAATCCGATCTCACACTCGAGATACGATTCGTGAGTTTGTTTAAAATTGGGCAATCTGATCTCATGCGCGAGATATGATTTGTTGATTTATTAAGATGAATGTCGATTATATCTTGCCTGATTTGTTGTCGTGCTGTTTGAATTGATTTTGTTTTCGTAAAAGAAAACCCAAAAATATATATATTTAAGTTAGATTAAGTTCATGTTAGAATATCGCTTGTTTTAGGGTAGTTTGCATGTTTAAGATTAGGAAATTTATTTATTTCGAATTTTTTAAATACAAATACCAAAAATATTAATTTAGGATGTTAGATTCTCTTTTCATTAATTTAGATTGCATGTTTAATTACTAAACAATTTTAATTTCGAATTTAAAAAAAAAAAAGAGCCTAGAATTAGAGCATTCTTTGCACGTCATCTAGTTTTTGCATATTAGGATAAGGTTGCATCTTTAATTCAATTCTATATAATCTTTCTAATTAATAATAAGTTTAGATGATTTTTCCTATATAGATTGCATTTTAGGTTAGGGATTGCCTAGTTAGGATAACATTCTAGTTTAAATTAGGATTTGGCCTAATCTAATTCCTAATATAAGTTGGATGATATTTTAATCTAGATAGACATTTTTTTTTAATTTCTAATTTCACGTAAAATACCAAAAAAATTGTTTTAGAATAAATTAATTTCTTTCTCTAGGATAGATTGCATGCTTATTAAGAAAATGCAGTACACACACACACACACACACACACACACACACACACACACACACACACACACACACACACACACACACACTTATGTCATGTAGTTTAGGTCATATTGCTATGTCATGTCACTTCATGTTAGATTAGTAGCATGCATTGCATAAAGCATGATTCTCATTAAACAAGTGAAAATAAAAATTAAGTAATTGCGTGTTAATTAGAAATTATAACTAGAACTGTCGATGTGAATTCTGATATAACATTGTAGATGATTTCGTTGCTATGAGGTAAGTTCTGTAATTTATTTATTGCATTATTTGGGTGTTAAATTGGTGGTTTGCGCACCTGCATAATCACCTCACATGTTAGGGAAGTAAATTAAAATCAATTCAAGCTATCTGCAAAACATTTTTTTAAAATAAAAGAGAAAGGTACCGAAAGGGCGTTAGAGAAATATAGCGTAATCAAGTTCCCGAACTCATAATCTCTGGTTCGTAGGATTAAGTAAATCTCATGTTACTTTACTTGGGTTTCTAATCAACCCACTAAAAAATATATTGGTGGTGACTCCTAATTGAAAAATCATTTGCATGTTAAAAACTTGAACCTATGTCGTGAATTGGTATGGGCTTATGAGAGCTCGAACTAAGTTTAGGCTTAATAATCCATTAGCCAAACCCTAGGTGGTGCACCTGAGGTTAGGTCACGACAGGTCACTATTGTTTCGGATGCGCAACCCACTTTACACGTTGTGTGATTGGAATTACAATAATCTTTCTCTATATAAGTTAAAGGCTTGTCATTTTCAAGAAAAAAAAGTTGAAGGCTTGTTCGTCAAGAGAAGAAAATGCTGAAAAATTGGTCCATGACCTTTCCCTTACGATGGGTTAGAAAATTTTAGAGCCAAATATCACCGAGTAAAAGCATCATAAAGACCATGACTTCCAATGAACCATTCACCACGTACTGATCCAAAAGTCAATACACATGAAACCCCAAAAGATCTTGACCTTTTGATGAATGTGCGCAAGATCCATCCTTACATGGTTTAAATCCTTTTCTTTCGGCCAGTATGCTTGTTTAGATTCTAATTGAATCATAAAATTGCGAAATTTAGAGATTACTGTGTTTGCTCCAAAATTGGTGGCATAACTTCTGAAAAACAAATTCCTAAAATTACATCAACGATTTTCCTTAAATATGATACTTAAATGTTTGCTTTAAAAGTTTTAACATTATTTGTGTCTTTATATAGTCCAATTTTATTAAGCAAGCGATGGTGACCGACTTGCCGTCGTGTGACCCTCGCGAGACCCAGGCGAGGGCCACCCGAGGCCACGACACTCGGGCGGCAGTCCAAAATTAACTAATTTGAAGACAATGCTGGTTTTCACTTGAAAACTACTTCAAAATGGTTGCCAAATGGCCCGACATTTTCCCAAGGGGCTTTGGAGGCTAAAAGCCCATCGGGAATGTTGAACCAAATGCACCACTACTTAATCCGAGCCATTCCCGTATAATAAATTGCAAATGATGTGTCATATTTTTTGGAACACCCATTTGTCAAAATTAAAAGATTTTGTTGAACTCTTTATGTCACTCTCCAAATTTAACAAAAATAGGGGATGGCATGGCCGTCCTTTTATCCAAAGGATGCAATCTCAAATATAACCTATAACTTGCTATCAAGATTTATTTATATCAAAATATATGATAAACTAGCAGGTTAATTATAATATTGGAATTTCTATAATCCATTATAAAGAATATGTAGATCTCCAACTAATAACTAAACTCGGTAATACTCATCTCAATCATATACATCATAGAAATATACAATTAACTAAGCTTATACCCAAAAATCCTCTATCAAAATGTCTTGACGATAATGCGGATGTTATCGCTCTATTTGTTACCAACCGATGAGTCTGAAAAACATTGAACACAAATAGTATATGTAACCGCAACTCAATGAGTAGCATATCTCTTCTAAGTAGATTGAGTATTCATTATGCCCATATGAAGAGCAATGTTAAAAACTCATAATCCAAACCCAAGATATAATATACATATTAAATCAAATATGATTTGTTTCATTTCAACAAAATATTATACAATTTAGAAAAACATTTTTAATCCACCATCACAATTTGAATATCTATAATCAAGTCCATTGATCAATCTCTATCAAATCACACGCCAATGGTTCATTCCATTGACTAATTTATTACTCAATATCTTACCATGGTCACGATATAACGCTTGGTGACAAGGTGATCAAAATTTTCCCGTTGGCAAAGTCTCCATTTATTATCAACCAAAGGCTTGACCTTAGAAGGATATTCTAAAACCGAGATTTGGACTTGATAAGCTTTGGAATTATATGGAAATGGTAGATTATGGTGTTATGGACTTGTGGGGGTTTGACGAATTTGGGGAAAATTCCAAATAAGCGCTTAAAATGTCTTCATTTTTCAAATGAGGGTATGAAGTAGACATTATTTCAAATAGGACTTGAATGGAGACCTCAATCTAAAGAATGACCTAACCTCACCGGTAGTTTTCAAATAGGACTTGAATGGAGACCTCAATCTCAAAGAATGACCTAACCTCATCGGTAGTCTCAAATAGGGCATGAACTGCCTTCATTTTTCTCAAATAGGGCATGAACTACCTTCATTTTTCTCAAATAAGGGCATGAAGTTGATTTTGTTTCAAATAAGGATCTGAAGTGATTATATCAGTCTCAAATAAGGACTCAACTTCACTAGCTGGTCAAAGGCATTTTCATCTTTTACTTTTTCTTATCTTCTTTCATTTTTCCTTTAAAAAACTCAAAAAGCTAAAACTAGAAGAAAAATATAGGCAGGCTTCCCCGCCTATGGCTGCCACCCCATCACCATTGGGCATTGGCCATGGCTAGCAGGTCACCAGCATCTCGGTGAGGGCCAGCCGACTAGGGCTATGGCCTTAGCCTAGATCTAGGAGAATGTTGTAGCTTTCTCTTAATTCTAGTGAGGGCCTAGGGTTGGCAAGGCATCGGTGACCTTGCCATCCATGGCCAACACCCCACTAGCAATGGGGTGGTGGTCACAAGCAGGAGCGCTAGCCTTACCCTTTTGCTTGAGTTTATTTTTTAATTTGTCTTTTTTTTTTTTTTTTTTTTTTGGGTAAGGATTTTTTTTTTTGTTTTTTTGTAAGGATTTTTTAATTTTTTTTTAGTTTGTCTTTTTTGGAAAAAAAAAAGAGAAAAGGAAAAGGGAAGAAAATAAGAAAATATAAAAATGGAAATGCCATTGACTAGCCGATGAGGCGAGGTCCTTCGTTATGATTGATATGACCACTTCGAGCTCTTGTTTGAGAAAATGAGGACATTTCGAGCGCTTATTTAAGACAAGGTTTACTTCAAACCCTTATTTGAAAAATTGACAGCATTTCGGACTTTTAGGTTGGAATTTTGCCTCGAATATATAGCATAACTTTGAAAATTACTCCGATTATATGAACTAAGGACTTGAATTCTTACCAAACACTACAAAATGTACTTAATTCAGCTTGTCGATTTTGAACTTTTCCTCAACTTTTCCTTTCTTCTCTCTGCGTTTTCATTTTGTTTTTGCTTTTTGACTAGTTGACTAGTCAACACCGCAATATTGCACTTTAAATAAGGCAAGTTAAAAGGGGGGTAAAACTAGTCCTCCAACTAGCTAATAAGAGGCCTGTTCATTTTTTACTTTAAATAGTGTCTTATTCTATTCTTTTATTTCTCGGAACAAAAAATTAACAAAAATCCGTTTGGTAAATTTTTTGTTCCTGAAAAAAAAATCCATTTTTTGTTTCCGGAAATAGATTTGAAACAAAATCAAGAAGTAGAAAAAAATTACTTCTTGTTCTCGGGAACAATTCCTAGAATCAAGTCTAATTTTTCTTCTTTTTTCTTTTCTCCATCTCTCTTCTTCTTCTTCCCAGCCGGTCACCGACCATTGCCGGCCACAAAAAAGGAGGAAGAAGAAGAGAAAAGGAAAAAGCAAAAGAGAGAGAGAGAGAGAGAGAGAGAGAGAGAGAGAGAGAGAGAGAGAGAGAGAGAGAGAGAGAGAGAGAGAGAGAGAGAGAAGAGAAAAACAATATAATAAAAGTATTAAAAATTAAAAGAAATAAAAAAATTTAAGAATCTTACCAAATGCATTTCTATCCCTGGAAATAGAAATTTTGGATAGTTGTCAAGCGCCTTCAAAAACCAAAAAAATTGTTCTTGATAACAAAATAAAATAAAAAAATCATTTTTGAGCAAAAATTGTTCTCAGAATAGAATGGTTATTAAATACGCCCTAAAAGTTCAGGCAATTGTGTAATGATAGGCGCTCAATCTCATTCTTACATCTGCAGTGTAAAAGTGAAAAAAAAAAAAAAAACCAAAATGGTTAAACTTTTAATATTTTCTTTGTCTGCTCTTTTTTGTAAATTTTTATTGATTGATCATGTTCCGGTTGGATGTCTCATATTTATCTTTTGTTCTTCTTTCATAATTCAAATGCATTTTGTCGTGAATTTATTTGAAGATTTAAAGATTTATGTTGCACAAAAAAGATTATGAGAATTTCAATGAGTTAGGATTGGCAATCACTGGGAAGTTGGAATTAGTCTAAGTCAATAGCTTGCTCAATTTTGGGGATTTTTGAAGTAGACGTCACAATTGGCAGTCTTATTGACGTCTTATTGGGGCACTGACTTGGAACTTAGTGGCCTTTTCCGATGGCTTCTTATCAGTTCATGGAAAAAGCCTGTGGCTCCAGATCAGCCTTGAGATTGCAGGGGTCTTCATTCTTCATGTGATCGGTCTTCTCCCTTTCTTCCGTCTTCTTTAATCACTTAGCAGATTCGCTCATTTTGAGAACCTGACTGCTTCAAGCAGTATGAAAGCTTTTGTGGCACTTTCCATGTGTCTTGTTCTCTTCTCTTGTAATGCCCTTCTTTGCAATGCATTAGATACCATAGCAACAGATCAGTCGATTCTAGACGGCGAGAACCTACTCTCTGCTGGTGGGACATTTGAGCTGGGGTTCTTCAGTAAGGGCGATCCCCCAAAGCGATATCTGGGAATATGGTACAAGAAAATAACCACAAGGACAATAGTGTGGGTTGCAAATAGAATAGCACCCCTTGCGGACGCATCAGGCACTTTGAGGGTTACTACCCACGGAAGTCTCGTCCTTCTCGACGGGAATGGAAGTGATATCTGGTTGTCGAACGCTCCGATACCAGTGTGTAATCCAGTTGCGCAGCTCTTGGATTCAGGAAATCTGGTTGTGAGAGACGCAGAAGGCAGTGATCCCAATAATTTCCTGTGGCAGAGTTTTGAATATCCTACAGATACACTTCTAGCTGGTATGAAGCTAGGACGGAATAGAAGATCAGGCTTCAATCGTCATTTAACATCATGGAAGAGCATTGATGATCCTTCTCCAGGTGACTTTACGTTTCAACTTGATCCGAATGGCTACCCACAAGAACTATTGAAGCAGGGTTCTGACATCAAGTTCAGGACAGGACCATGGAATGGTCTTCGATGGAGTGGCACACCTTTTTTAAGTCCAAACCCATACTACAGTTATGAATTTGTGTTAAATGAGGAAGAGATGTACTTCCGCTACGAGCTCCTCAACAGCTGGGTCATTTCCAGGATGATATTGATGCCCAATGGCATGCTACAGCGATTCACTTGGATTGACCGAACGCAGGGTTGGACGCTTTACCTCAGTTGCCCAATAGACCAATGTGACAACTATGCATCATGTGGTGCCTATGGTGGCTGTAGGGTCGATACTTCCCCAGTGTGTAGGTGCTTGAAAGGCTTTGTGCCCCGATTTTCTCAAGAATGGGATATTTTGGATTGGTCCAATGGGTGTGTGAGGAGAAATGCTTTGGATTGTGAAAAGGACAAATTTGTGAAGTATTCTAGGTTAAAATTGCCGGATACTCAGTCTTCCTGGTTTAACGAGAGCATGAATCTTCAAGAATGCGAAGTAGTTTGCATGAAAAATTGTTCCTGTATGGCTTATTCGAACTTAGACATCCGAGATGGAGGAAGTGGTTGCTTGCTGTGGTTCGACAAGCTGATTGACATTAGAGAGTACAGCGACTATGGGCAGGACCTCTACATCCGGATGGCTGCATCAGAATCAGGTATTCATTTATTATAGACATGAATTTGCTAGATACTGAAGAGAAAAATGGACACCCATCTTTGAGGGGGAGCTTAGAGAAGTGCAATATCGGTGATACCTAGTTCTTACTCCTGATCCTGTGTGCTCCTGCTTCTTCTCTTAGCTTTACTACCGTCACACCAAAAGAAGCATAAGCTGGTCATGGGCTTGGCAGTTTCTTTCGGGTCTGTTATCCTCATTCTGGTTCTCACCATCTGTGTTCTACAATGGAAGAAGAAAATGAAGCTTCCTGAAGGTGAACTGTACTTTATGATACAGCACTGTCAGATTTTGTATTCCGGTTCTCATCATTCCCAGTTTTTACATTAGTCATTTCGTCACTGATAAGTAGGTATTTTACAAGACCTCCCAGTACTTATTCTATTATTGAGGACAATAATTTCTTGTCTCGTGTTCATTACATTAGTCAGCCTCTTGTAGAAGTAAAGTTTATTTTCAATTAGACTATCATTAGAGGGGATTCTGCATTCAAGTCAGATTCAGCATTCATCCTCACCAAGCCCAACAGTTATAAGATTTTCTATTTATTTTATCTTACTATTCCACCTCACCAATGAGAGGTCACTAAAAGAATCCGTGATGCATTGACAAAGTCAGTTAGTCTCAAGCAAATTGTTCAAGGCACTTGTGTGTCAGTGTCATATGTGCGAAACAATGACAAACCACTAGCAATTGCGATCATATTATCCAAATATGAAAGCATTGAAATGTTCACAATGCAATGCTTTCATATTTAGCAATTAGCATGCCTTTGTATTGAAGGAAATCTGAATTAATGCAGAAGCCACCCAGAGATATTTGCAAATCAATTTCATATAATTTGTGCTCCAGCTAAAAGGGACAGTTTTGAATCAGGAGACAACTATGAAAACCAGAAGGAAGATCTTGAGTTGCCACTATTTGACTTGTCTACAGTAGCTATTGCTACCAATTACTTTTCGTCGGACAATAAGCTTGGAGAAGGTGGTTTTGGACCTGTCTACAAGGTACTAAAATTGTGCATGCTATTCTCAAGGACATTCTTGCAATTTGAGGATTGTAAAGTACTGCCTCGCTGTTGCATTTGCATAATTTGTTTAAGAAAATATTCCAAGGCTGAATAACTTTATCCCAAAATGTTTAGTTACTGTGAGTGGAATTCTAGTGAGAAAAAGAGTAGGCAAGGAATTATTTTTCACTAAAGAAGTTGACCATATGCAGGGTGTGTTGAGGGGTGGTCAAATAATTGCTGTGAAGATGCTGTCAAAGAACTCAAGACAAGGGCTGCATGAGTTTAAAAATGAAGTTCTATATGTTTCCAAGCTGCAGCACCGGAACCTAGTGAAGCTTCTAGGATGTTGCATTGAGGAAGAAAATCTTTTGATCTATGAATTCGTGCCCAACAGGAGCTTGGACTCATTTCTCTTTGGTTTGCTTACTTTCTCAATTCCTTAGAAGCATGAATTTTGTGAAAGCTCCAAAATACTGTCACTAAAGTAGCATATTAGAAAATGAATAAATTGATGCCTTGCTCCTTGTAAGTTATTACTAATGTGAAATGAATTTTTGACAGATCCAACGCAGAGCGAGCAACTTGACTGGTCAGCTCGTTTCAACATCATCAATGGAATTGCTAGGGGGCTTCTTTACCTTCATCAAGATTCCAGACTCAGGATTATTCACAGGGATATAAAAGCTAGCAATGTATTGTTAGATTGTGAAATGAACCCCAAGATCTCTGATTTTGGCTTGGCTAAAAGCTTCGTAGGGAATGAGACACAAGCAAATACTAACAGAGTGGTTGGAACATAGTAAGTACTTTTAGTGCAGTGATGTCCTCTGTGCTCAATTCGCTTTTAAACTGATGGTTTCAATAAATCAATTTCTGTAGTGGTTACATGTCTCCAGAGTATGCTCTTGATGGACTTTTCTCAACAAAATCTGATGTCTTTAGCTATGGTGTATTGGTGCTCGAGATCATAAGCGGGAAGAGAAACAGAGGGTTTCATCATCCAGACCACCATCATAATCTCCTCGGACATGTAAGTTTGTAATATTGTTCGCCTTCCGGCCACTAGAATTTCTCCTAATGGTTGGTTTCAATGTGGTCAGGCCTGGAGACTGTTCACAGAAGGCAGGTCCATGCAGTTGCTCGATAAGTTGGTCCAGAATTCGTGCAGTACTTCTGAAGCATTACGCTCTATTCATATCGGCCTATTGTGCGTGCAGCAATGCCCCAATGATAGGCCGAGTATGTCCGCGGTGGTTATGATGCTGGGAAGCGACATCAAATTGCCTCTTCCGAAAGAGCCGGGGTTTTTCAATGAAAGGAATCTACTCCAAGAAAACACTTCACAAAGTCAACCAAACGAAATGACCATGACAGTGTTATCTGCTCGATGAGAGAGTCATGGGCATGACTTGCATTCTTTCTCTTTATGTGAACCTCACACCCCATGTGGAAAACGAAGTAAAAGTTTTTCAATGTCCTCCCCTAGCTATTCTCCCGAAAATACCGCATCTCTCGTTTGGCTGCAGTTTGAATGTACATGGAATGTCTTAAGTCCACAGATTCCAACAATCCTCTTTTACAAGTTTGTATTCCAAAGGTCAATAGTTCCCGTACAAGGGCTACTTCCCCCAGAAACTCTGCATCATTGGCCGAAAAAGAAAAATCTCGCCAACTCTATATCTTCCATAAGCTCAGTACTTGGTCTCCACGTCAGAGAACAAATTTCCATCTGATTGAGTTCCCTATCGCCATCGAAATCACTTTTCTTCAAGAATGATGGCATGGACTTGGCACGTCAACCTGGTCTATGTTGAAGTCATATCAAAATTTGCGTAAGGACGATCTTTGAACGAAATAGGGTCCTAGTTCACACTAAATAGAAATGAGGGAACATTCACCTGTTTCTTGGAAAGATAGGAAGATAGGAAGAAGTTTGGGCTGGTGGCGGGCACTGCCAGGCTGGTCGTTTCAATGGCTAGAATCTTGAACTAAGCTTGATTTTAAACTTGGAATTGGGAGCTCAAACACCTTGGCCCCAGAACTGGCGACCTTGAAAACCGACCAATTTGGTTCTATTAACGACTGTTGATGAAAAACACAATATGTGCACATGGAAACCAAACTTTTCATTAGTTGGTAATACAATGAATAGTCTAAAAGACCTGGGAAACTCACTGTCACACCTCGAACCCCGAGCACGCAACAACCCCTTCTCTTGGTCGATAGAAAGCGACGTCCCAGGGCTCGTCGACCATTCATTTTAATCTTTCATTATGCGCAAGCGGAAAATGAACCATCTCCCAGTCAATAGACAATCAAGTAATCAAACAAGGATAGAAATATGAACAGTAAGAACAACAGCAACTACTCGCGCGCGCGCACGTATATATACACACACACGTATATATATACATATTTTTACTAGATTAACCAACGGAGGATCGATTCCGATTTACAAGCCCACAAGAGGGACCGAACCATCCTCTAAGCCAGATCAAAAAGAAACTAGGTTAGACTAATCCAACTAGACAAAAAGAACCCTAGGGCTCGGTACCACTACCACTCGGATCCATCAAACTCAGACTTCGTCGGGTCGTAGTCGGAGGCGTTCGGGTCGATCACTGGTGGAGCGGGGGCAGGATGCTCCACTGCACCGTCAGGAGGGTCCAACTCCATGGGATCCCAATCGGGTCCTCGGGACCCCTACCGGGCGGCCCGTCAAAATCTCGCAGCGGATCGATGAGCAAATCGTCTTCCCGGATGAACCACACCAGGAAGCGATGGGGTATCCATTGCCCCGGTCCCTCATCTACCCAGATGGTAGAGAGATGCTTCTCGTAAAGATGCGCCCAACTTGGGAAGCGATGGCGCGTCACGACGGTATCCTAGTCCTTAGGGATCCCGAATTGCACCAGCGGGTGTGCCATTCTAGGGGCCTGAGAGTGGTTATACAATAACCAATGAGATAAAATCTCAGCGAGTCTTCCCACTAAATCCCCGGTTAGTACACCAACTCAACTCGAGGTATCTCTCCAAAACCACCCCATAAGCAAACCACGACTAACAACCAACAACCAACAACCAACAAATAACAATAGCCAGGGCCAACCAACAATCAAATAGTCGGTTCACATGCAACCTTACCTAGTATGCCATACCCTGCACGTTATATTTCAACACAATACACAAAATGCACATGGCCATTTAGATGATGCAGTTCATCAATCACATACGAGTCGCGTCACAAGCGATCTCCTTGACCATTGCCACACCCTGCACGTTATCAATTCACGCGTGCGTGTCATAAACAATGTGATCAGCTCATGCATAATCGGAACCAATAATGCCATGTTTCTCATACGCTCTTGCACCCACACGTGTTTCAATTATTACTACCCTCCCCAGGGCTACAACCGAACTCCTACCGGTGTCTACTGGCATAACCAGGCATCGTCTTGCCCCATTGAGCACGACAACGTCTAGAACCCCTGCCTAGATGGCATTCCCGAATGAGCATGGGCCCGACCTCTATTGCGACTCCATATCCGAACCAGCGTTGGGCATCATCCCCAAACCCCCCGCGCTGGGAGACGGTTTCAACTTAGTGATCACACCATCATACCACCACAACCCACCTTTTATCTTTGAGCATTAGCCAATGCACACATACTTGCATATACAACCTCAAATCATTTTCTCATTAAAGCGGTCCCTTTCCAATGTCCCTTGGACAAATCATTTTTTCCTTTTTGTGAAAACCATATGATTCATGTGGATGTCCATGCATTTACACATCCAATTAACCCCATCAAACATCAAAACATGTGCATTTAGACCAAATTTCGCTTCTGCATGAACAGTAATTTGTGAACAATAACGCGTGAACGGTGTAATTTCAAAATTCAATAATTAATAATTTAAATTCAAAAATTAAACAAAACATTAATTAAAACAAACAATCAATTAATTAAGGCAAAACATGCTTAATAACACATAAACCACAATTAAGCAACATTAAGCAAGATTAACCTAAACTAATCTTAACCATCCATCTAACCACCTATCTTAGGGCTAATACAACTTAATTAATCATCCTAAACCAAAATTAACCCTAACTAAACCAACCTTAAGTAAGTTTATGCACCAATCGATGGATTAGGGCGAAAACTCACTCGTTAAGTGGGTCGGAGACATGGACACGGTGGCGACGATGAAGGCGACGCACAGGGACCTCCACCACGACGATCCAAGGCAGTCCCAAGACTGAAACAACAACAACAAACTCTTCCTCTCACTACAACACTGGAAAACTGCACTGCCGGAGGAGGAAATGGGGTTGAGCGAGTTGATCGGAGCTCCGGCGAGCGGCTAGCCGGCGACTGGCGGCGCCTAGGGGTCGAGGGGGACTGGCTGGTAGCTGGGCTGAGCGGAGATTGGGTCAGAATGGGAGGAAAACGGCTGAAAAGACGAAACAGTGCAGGGAGAGGCGGTCAGGCGAGCGGCGGCTTCTAGCCGGCCGGTAGGTCAGCCGACAGCTCCGTTTGGCGAATAGTCGCAGTGGGGCATACGGACTGGACCACCTGAGCACGATGGTGGGTGGCACAGGCAGTGATTTGCACGGGAAGGCAACAAACAACTCAGGTTTTTGGAGGAAGGTTTGCAAGAGCAGAAGAAGGAAGGGAAGTGAAACAAGGGGAGAGAGAGCTGCGAATTCTTGGGGCTGAAGAGGAGGAGAGAGAGTGATGGGAGAGTTGGATGTCAAGCCTCATTAAGGCCATTAAAGCTTGCCTCAACTCCCCATGCAAAATGACCTCATCTTCTCTCTCTTCCTTTGACTTATCCACAAAATATCTAGGGGCAAAATGGTCATTTCCACCTTGCACAATTCCTAATCTGCCCTTGGGCTGAAATGAAGGGAGGGCCTAAGAAACGGGCTAGGAGTTAAATAAGAACGAGCTCGGGAATTGGTTGGGCTCAAAACGGCTCAAGTTTAGACAATGGGCTCGGAAGGGTAAAATGATTGGTTGGGTCCAATGGGCTCATTGCTTGCCTTGGGCCTACCATGGTGGCTGTCCCACCTTGGGCCTGAGGCCCACACTAGCCTTGCCCGGCCCACGTCCTCATAGGCTTGTTTCCTCGGTCCGTAAATCCTTTTTCCAAATACTCGGCTTAACTGGCTCTGTTGACTATTGAAGTAGCATCGTCCAAAAGTCCGTCTCGGACATTCTTGAAAATTCGAAGTCCAATCTTGGATTCTTATGCCATGTCAATTTCGCCCGAAGGCCATTTTGGTATAACACAGATTGACAGGTGACTTCGAGGGTTCACGCGTAACCGACTTTTGCCAAATCACGTTCAAGACATCTCAACACATGGACGTCCTTGACTATATGAAATTGCAGAGGATTGATTCTTATTTCAAAGTACACGATTACCGAAAATCGACACAGGGTCGTTCGCAGGCTCAATAATAGTAAACAGAATCACCCTTCATCCCATTATGTTTTGTCCGCGAATTGACTTCTAGCCGTCCTTGAAATCGGCCTGCCTAACTATAGAATCTTCCTCACACAAGTCTCATGGTCAAGTCGTTTTACAAGGTCAAGTTCTTTAGTCGTACAAGTTCTGTCCTCATTAGCCTTTCCCCTCAAGGTCAGTATCTCGAGAGTGATCAATTTCGAGTGAGATCAACTAACAATGCATTGATGAAATTCACATTCATTCATTCCTCAAAGGGCTCGAATTTCAGGACGTCACACTCGCTGGTATGAAAATAAGTTGTTTCGAGGTTTGGGAAGAGTTAACATCAACTCAGGATAATTCTTACTAATGCAAAAGTATGGTTGAGCAGCTACTCTGAGATTAGCCAACTTCACCATAGTTTTAAGGGTTAATATCCTGAAAAACCCAAAACTGATACATCTATGACAAATTTACCCTAAACTATATTTTTTTTACCATGAAAAACCCCAAACCGGTACACCTATGACAAATTTACTCCGATTGACTATAAAAAACCTTAAACTGGTACATTTATGAAAAATTTACCCCAAACTAATTTATTCGACTGCAAAAAACCCCTTAAACTGGTAAATTTGTGACAAATATATCCTCCGCTAAATTGGATTAATACAAAAGAAATCACAAAAATTTAAACTATGACAAACGAAGCGTAAAATCCCAAATTGGTATACCAATCAACTGTCACGTGTCATTTAACTTAATAATTTTATAGTAAAATTTAACGAAGACTAACAGATGGTAAATTTGTCATAAGTGTACCAGTTTAGCGTAAATTTGTCAAAGGTATACAAGTTTGGGGTTTTTGGTGATCAAAAAAATAGTTTGGGATAAATTCGTCACGATGTATCGGTTTGGGGTCTTTTAAGGTATTAATCCTAATTTTAATATATGGAAAATTACTAGAAAATTCAAAAACATATTGTAACTATGCCAATTCAATTCTAAAATATTTTTTTGGCCAAATGACTCCTAAACTTTTTGTAATTATGTCAATTCAATCCATCCGGCCAATTTTGGCCAAGCGGCACCGACATGGACATTGGATGTCCTACGTGACATCACTAGCACCGACATGGACAATTTTTAACAATATTTTAATGTTTTTATTTTTCCTCTCTTTTTATTTTTCCTCTCTCTCTCTCTCTCTCTCTCTCTCTCTCTCTTCTTTCTTCCTCTAGCTAGTCGCTGCCTCAGTGACTGGCCTAAGGTAGGGCCGTCCATGTTAGTGACGGCCGACCAAAATTGTCTAATGTAAAAAGTTTACAACTCATTTAGCCCAATAAAAATATTTATGATTGAATTAGTATAATTATAATAGGTTTATGGTTTTTTTTTGGTAATTTTTCCATCTAATCTGATTGCATGTATGTGCATCACCAGCATTCACAATTAAAAAACTTAACCAGAGATTGTGGGAATCTTGAAAGTGCCCTTTCTTTAAATTACTAGAAATTGCTTGATTAAATATACTGGTCATTTTGTCTTTTGGTCACGGTTGCTTCGGTTAGGTTTCTGAGTTTGTCAAATGTTTCCTAATCAGAAGGTGTTGAACGAGTTTGGGTTGTAAGTATCTTAAGTCAAGAAACGTGAACAATTGTCAAGGACTTGGAAGAAAGGGATTGTGAAGTAAATGTTACGATGGGCGACTTCGTTGGCGTGATGACTAAGAAGTAGTGGATTTTTCCAATGACTTGAAACAGTCGATAATGATGTTGGGATATCCAGTACTTTATAAGAAGTTAAAAACACTTGAAGTGTCACGCCCCGAACCCCGAGCGCGCGAACATCCCACTCTGGTCGATTCAAATGCGACATTCCTAGGACGCGTCGCAAACCCTTTTGTTTTATTACGCATGCGGAAGCAAAACAAATCCCCTGACAACAAAAACTCTAGGATAGAAAAGCAGGTAATCAATCACAACCAAAACACTTCTTTATAAACACATAAGGTTTATATAAAATACCGGTCTGTCTACAAAATAGACCGGCTCAACAAAAAGGAACTGTCCTATGACAAGCTAGTCAGACAAGTTCACCAATTCTTCGGTCTTCACCTCCTTTCTACTCCATGGCTTCAGGTCCTCCACGACCGCCATCTAAGGACCTGAAAATGTTGAGCCCACAACGGGGTGAGACATTGTCTCAGCAAGTTCACCCCATAAACTCCTATTAGGTAGAAAATACGCCTCAGGGCGCTCTAGCCACACAAATAAGACAGAGGACTTAACTCGCCCTCAGTCCCTTCCTGCACGTTAGTACAATTCATAAATCAACCAATCAAATCTGTCCCAACGATTCAATTCAACTCAACCATCAATCAGTCAACTCATTTGACTCCATATCATCGACGCCATCTATAAATTTTGTCGATTCGAACACTACTTGCCTAAGCTGAAATAGATATACTCATATATCATTGCTCCCCAAAGCTGATGTCTAAAATTTGCTCACCGAAGCTGCTAGATCAATTATTGCTCACCAAAGCTGCTAGATAACATGTGCTCGCCGAAGCTGCTAAATCACTATTGCTTGCCGAAGCTGATATCTAAAGTGCTCACCGAAGCTGCTAAAGCATTATTGCTTGTCATTGCTCACCGAAGCTGCTAATAACATTTGCTCACTGAAGCTGTTATAGACCTATATTGGTGTTAATGCTCCCCGAAGCTATTATAGATCTATTTGCTCGCCTAAGTTGATTTGGTACTTAAAGACCACATACGGTGTCCAACCCAACACCTAGTATTTTCAAGTTAAATACCAAAACTTCACAATCAATACTCAATTGTACAATTCAACAATCGATTTGTACAAACTAACCACACTTTGCTACGATTAGTGCGAAATTCCAATGAACGGCTCCCCCGGTATAATTCCCGGAAAATATTAATTAATTAATAATTAAATAAATTCCGAAAATTATTTTAATTTAAATAATAAATAATATAATTTAAATAATATATAATAAATTTTAATTTAAATAATATATAATAAATTTTAATTTAAATAATATATAATAAATTTTAATTTAAATAATATATAATAAATTTTAATTTAAATAAAATAATTAAGTAAATAAAATAATTAATTAAAGTCTAAACATGATTACATTAATCTAATTACATAATTAGACTAATTAATCCAACCCTTAATCTAATCATGCACATAATCTAATTAACATTTAACTAAGCTAATCTAACCATCTAAACATACTTAGACTAATCTAAACACCCCTTAAACATAATTAACTTCCTAAGCGGAGATTAGTGAGTAAACTCACCAGTTTAGTGTTTCGGTGAGTCCATGGCGATGGCGACGCCAAGGCGAGCGACAATCCTCCAAGCGGCGACACCAAGCGAGGCCGGTAAGGGCTCGGAAACAGGCCACAAAGTCCAAGACCCTTGCTGGAACTTCAGCTTTTGTTCTTGGACTGTAGAGGCTGAACCGGTGGCTGAAACAACGAGAAAACGGGCCCATCGGAGCTCCGGCGAGCGGGTTGTTGGCAACCGGTGACTCCCGGGGGTCTTAGGGATCTTGTGGGAGGTTGGGATGGGCAAAGAAAAGGTCGGAATGGGGCCAAATAGCAAGAAAACGCAAAACAGTGTAGGCGGGCAGCTTCCAGACAGTTCGGCGAGCAGAGGACTCCGGCGGCCGTACGGGACGGACGGCGGCTCCGTTTGGGGCGAGGTCGGGCTTGTTGGAATGGTCTGAATGTCCTCGTCACAGCAATAGGTGGCTCGTTCACTGATTCATCTGGGAAGACCACTTTTAACTCGAATCTTTTACGAGAGGTCAGCTGGAGCGAAAACCGCGGAAGGGAAAACGAGGGGGAAATGGTGTCCGATGGGCATGCGACAGTCTTGGGCTGCTATGCTCGGTTTTCTCTGGTTTTGCTGAGCTCTCAAGCTTCTTCAACAATGGAGAATGCCACACTTTGGGGGAGAAGAAGGCTGCTGAAGAAGGGGGGTCTCCTTGGGCTCTCTAGAGCTCAACACTTGTCATTCTCTCATTAGCTTTGCCCCCACCATGACATCACATGACCTTAGCCACTTTCTCTCCTCAAGCTTCCTCCACAAGTTTGCCAATGGGTGCAAAATGTCCCTCCCCCCATGACATACGAATTTTGTAATTTTGTACATCAAATTCATTCAATTTCATTCAATTCCTCAACTAATCTCTTCAATTCAATTCAATTGAAGTCCCAAAATTCAGCCATGTGTCCACACTTCAATCCACATTTTTCCATGCCCATAAATCCATCTTGGATGCCAAAAGTACACTCAAGAACGGTCTTCCAACTTTCCCGATCCCATTTCCGTCAATTCTTGATTTTTCGCCGAAAAACTCGATTTGTAGACAAATTTTCGGAAGATGAGCTGACGTTCCTAAAATGATTTGTGACACGACAAGACTTCCAATTTCTGAATCCGGGGTTCAATTTCACGGTTAATTTCAATCGGCGCAATTCTAGCGCATCCTAATTTACCGGGTAGCTTTTAGGAATTTTAGTGCATTTGACCTGTGGTCGATCATTTTCAATCCTCAACGTGCATCTTCGACTCATAGGCGACTCTCGGTTATCGTATAAATCTTAAGGTTTCAAATATGAACACAGGGTACAGAAAAGATAGAATAATCAGTCCAGTGTCCTTCGACGAGATTTTTGCCATCAGGTAGAATCACCCACACACTGATCACATATCTCAGTCGAATCGACCTATCTCTAATCTCTTATCGATTTTGACAGTGCCGTATTGACCCTTGTAGATTAGTACGGTCGAGTAGTCGGTTTTTGATCGAATTCTCAAGTCAATTGCATTTATATTCCTTAACGGCTTCACCTGATAGACTAGTTAACTCGTGAGTGGCCAACTCAGAGAAAAAGGCTATAGGCGCGTCGATGAAATGCCCAACTTATTCGTTCGAAATCAGAACCTAAAATTCAGGATGTCACATGAAGAGTCCTTCGCTCGTCCTTTTGGTCTCCATCAGCTATCCAAGGAACAAATATGAGAGCATCAATGATATTTTTCATGTGTCTGTCTTCTTTTCTCTTTGTTGTATACTACTCCTATCTTCAGCCCTGGTGATCCCTTGAAGCAATATCACATTATACTGTACAAAAGAACCTACAAGGACATGGTATGGGTTGCCAATGGAGCCACCCCTCACAGATTCGTTAGGTACCTTAAAGTTTACTTCTGAATGGGAACAGAAGCAAAATTTGGTCCTCAACTCGCCCGAACATGCCCGAGATCCAGTTGCACAGCTCTTGGATTTGGGAAATCTCGTGGTGAGAGATGTGGATGGAAGTGTTCTAGGGCAAAGTTTTGATTGTCTTACAGATACACTTCTAGTGTCGCATCCTCAAACCAACAAGAAGAGGATGACATCATCGTTTTTCCATTTGAAGAATGTAGCAGCAAATAGAAATCAATAAAAGAATATGTATATTTCAAACTAATAACTAAACCTAGAAAACTCAGACATAAACAACTCATGTCCAAAAATCACGTTATCAAAATGTCCTCCGGAAAATGTAAACGCTCTTGTCCTACTTGTGGCTACATGAATAACCTAAAAGACAAGCAAGGCGAATGGAATGAGCAACCTTAGCCTAGTGAGTAATACATATTTTCTAAGCAGATCGAGCATCAATTATGCACGTTTAAGACACAAAAACATAAATCATTTACACTAAATCTAGAATATAACAAACTTGCAAGATTAAAATGAATTATATACTATTTCAACATAACTATATTCATATAATAGCCATTTTAACAATAATATCAAAATAACTATTAATGGTCCTAACCACTAATCAATCTTATCCGTTGACTAATCTCATGCTCAAATATCGAACCATAATCACACATAATGCCCCGTGACATAGGCGACCAAGATTTCCTTTGGTTAGGTCTCTACCTATATTATTGGTGGCCAATTTATAAGGATATCCAAAAATTAGCATGCATATTTACAGACCCCCCAATGGGCTCATAGAGACACTAAGCATCAATGTAGACCCACAACCACATCCTCCAAAATCCATAAAACCAATCCAGAATCTATATCACAAATCGGTTTTATAAATTAAAATGGATAATCTTTCTAAACCTTGTTCATCAAACTGATCACAATACATTTCTCAAGTTGTTTCTAAATTCTTTATAAACTAGACTTACAAATCGATATGTATAATATTTTGGAATGCATTTCATAAAAATGTTTTCCAAACTATTTTCAAAAAAATGAAAGTTAGTATATGTATAATCCAGACTTTTATGCAACAAGAATATCATTTCATAACTCAAACTTTATATAATCCATATTGCTTTCGAACTAAACAACGTAGCTCTACAAGCTGACGATCTCATAATTCTATCAATTAAACGAGAATCGACATCAAAACCAACTAAACACTATAACAATGACTTGATTAAACTATACTTAATCGTTAACAAAATGACTCCCACGTGTCAACAAATCGTTCACCCAAAGCCATTATTTAAATATATCCGCAACTATGCTCACTTGCAAAAATCTAAAATTTTGCTTCGACTAAACCGTTACTTCAAATTGATTCATGTTAAACCCCCCGGCTCCACAAAATCCTAATCTATCAATCCCTCATATTTCTTAGCTTAAAACTTCTATATTTAACCCATCTACTAAGAATATTGAAGGATTCGAAATTAAGGCTTGGTTTTGAAACTTTCTCCGATTAAATGAAAGAAAGTGTGAACACTTACCAGGCTTTGCAAAATGAAGTAAATCTGGCTTGGCGAGACTCCATGGCATGAATGTACAAAAGCCCTCTTTCTTTTTCTTCTTTTTTCAGTCGTTCTTTCTTTCCCTCCTTTTCTTTCTTGTAGGTGCTCTCCCATCCTTCAGGACAAATACCATAAAAAAAAGTCCAAACTATGCTTTCTGTGATGCAAATATTCAAAACCTTTTTTCTATTTCGCCAAAAACCTTAAACTTACTCACTGTGACACAAATACTTTAATTTTTTTGTATCATGAAAAATTCAAACTTATACATGTATGTCATATATACTCTCTATTTCAGTTTTATCCAAAATATATGTATGACATTGGTTTAAGTTCGGCATTTCTATGACACAAACAAAGTTTGGGTATTTGTGCCATAATGGATAAACTTAGGGTTTTTTGTGATATAAAAAAAGGTCCGGGATATTTATGTCATAGCTAGAGCATAGTTTACAGTTTTTTGTGATAGTAACCCCTCCTCAATAGGCTAAGCACTTTTACTTTCGTCGATCACTCAAAATTTCCTCTTTATTTTTTGCCGAGTGTCGCGAACAAATTTTCGGGTGCACCACCTAAAATTAGGCTAATGGATTGCTAAGCCTAGACTTAGCTCGGGCTCTTCCAAGCCCATACCAACTTGCGATTTAAATTCAAATATCTAGCATGCAAAATGGAGTCGCCACTAATCAATTTGCGATAGGTCGATTAGACACCTAAGTAAAATAATGGGAGGATTATTTTACTCCTACAAACCAGAGATTTGTGAGTTCGGGGACTTGATTACGTTAGATTTCTCTAATGCCGTTTCAGTACCTTTCTCTTTTATTTTTGAAAAAAATGTTTGGCAAGCAGCTTGAATTTATTTCACTTTCCTAGCATGTGAGGTGATCATACGAGTACGCAAACCACCAATTTAACAGTCAAGTAAAGAATAAGTAAATTGCAAAACTTACCTCAAAGCACGAAAGCATCTGCAATGTTAAATTAGAATTCACATCAACGGTCCTAGATATGATTTCTAATTAACACGCAATTTCTTTTTTTCAGGATTTTCTCTTGTTTAATGAAAAAAAAAATGTCCTATGCAATGCATGCTACTAATCTGACATGACATGACATGACATAGCAACATGACCTAAGCTATATGACAAAAATGAAATATGAGCATGCAGTCTATCCTAAAGAATAACTAAGGCAATTTTTTTTGGTATTTTCCATGAGATTTGAAATTAGAAAAAATGTGAAAATGATCTGGCTAGATTAAGATTCTATCTAATTTAAACTAAGGATTAAGTCATATTACACCCTAATTTAAACTAAGACATTATCTTAATCTAAGATGCAATCTACCTAAAAAATGATCTAAATTTGAAATGAAACATGCAATTCTAACCTAATATGCACGATGATTTTTTTTTTCGTGTTTTCTTTTATAAAATTCGAAATTCTAAAAATCTAGCATCCTAAATTAACTAATTTTTTGGGATTTCTTTTTATAAAAATAAGAATCCTATTCTTAATATGCAAGATAACCCTAAGACGAGGAATATTCTAAAACGAACCTAATCTAACTCAGATTTTTTGGATTTTTTCCTTTTTACGAAAACAAAATCGACTCAAACCACACGACGGCAAATCAGAGCAAGATAAGATTGATATCCGAAAATTGACAAACCATATCTTGTGCATGAGATCGGGTTGGCCAATCTTAAACAAAATCGCGAATCAAATCTCGAGCATGAGATCGGATTGGCGATTTTTCCGTGCGATTGCGAGTCAGATTTCGGGCACGAAAATCGGACTGTCAATCGTATGCACGTTGTGATAAAAGGCTACTCGAGATTACAGATATCTCAGCATATCGGGAATTTCCATCATGTGCATCAACGAATATATCAAATAAGGAAACGGAATTTTCGAAAATCAAAATAGATAAGATTTTCACCTAATTCGAATATTGACTTCCAAATTCCGATCGTCAAACCTGATGCGGTGGTGCTCAACGGGGTTCACGGGATAGCTACTCGCCAGGGTTCAACGATATGCGCGTGAACCTCGAGAAGCAATCTGCAAAACGATGACTTTTATTGTTGCAGCAGTAGCAAAGCTTGCCCGAGAGACCTAGAGAACCACGATGGGGAGATGCTCCAAATTTCAATAAAATAAATGTGCGAAATCATCTCTCCTTTCAAGGTACACGTCCTCTTTTACTAAAAGAACGTGTGCCCTTCTCTTGTCTGACCATGCATTAAGTGGAATTCTGCCAGGACTCTGTGAACTTGACTCCCGCCGCTTTGTTAATCGAAGGTGGTCTTGAACTCAGCCCAAAATTTCTTGAAGCGTCAATGACCGCTGGACTGAAAGATAGTTGAAATTGCTACAAGGTCTTGCTTGGAGGCCGGAAACCTGCAAGACATAACAAACACCAAAGCTTCGTGGGATCGACCTTCGTCATGCGGAAGTTGCGGGTGTTGATGGTGGCGACGCCCACGATGGATGTAATTTACTGAGACTGGGACTTGCGTTGAGGATCTCCGTGAAGATGCTAAAGTTGTTGAAGAATTTGCAAGCGTAATGAGCCCAGTGTGTTTTCGGCTTCTCCCCTTGATTGGATTTTTTATTTCAAAAACGGGACCGGCACCAAGGATTCGCAAATAGCGATTTGCATCAAGGTCGGCTCAGTGGCAACGGGCTCACGACCAATGAACGTTCGAGCCTTTTAGAGTCCGTAGTGCTCCGTGGAGACCTCAAGTGCGCTCTCCAATGTGCAGAATGTTGATTCTAGGGACGTCCTCCAAGTGTCCGACGTGCCAAGATATCTTCTCCTCTTGTTTTTCAGGACCCGTACCATTCTACGGTCGCCTGTTAGAGCAATAAATGTTGTTTAGGACCCGTACCATTCTACGGTCGCCTAAACAAGGATTCACTTTCCAGGACCCGTACCATTCTACGGTCGCCTGAATAAGGAATAGGTGTTGTCGAGGACCCGTACCATTCTACGGTCGCCTGAATTGGGAAAATTACTTTTCCAAGACCCATACCATTCTACGGTCGCCCAGTGTTGCAATCTGGAGAAAAATTTTTGGGGACAACTCAATCGAGTGTCGGTGTATTCAAAAGGGGAATACCTGTGCAACGACAAGTATTTAATGTATGTAATTTACTGAGACTGGGACTTGCGTTGAGGATCTCCGTGAAGATGCTAAAGTTGTTGAAGAATTTGCAAGCGTAATGAGCCCAGTGTGTTTTCGGCTTCTCCCCTTGATTGGATTTTTTATTTCCAAAACGGGACCGGCACCAAGGATTCGCAAACAGCGATTTGCATCAAGGTCGGCTCAGTGGCAACGGGCTCACGACCAATGAACGTTCGAGCCTTTTAGAGTCCGTAGTGCTCCGTGGAGACCTCAAGTGCGCTCTCCAATGTGCAGAATGTTGATTCTAGGGACGTCCTCCAAGTGTCCGACGTGCCAAGATATCTTCTCCTCTTGGACGTAGTGTAGTGGTGGGGGTGTGCCCCTTTGTAACCTACAAGAAAAGAATCAAAGAGAGAGCTTCTCTTTCTCTGACCTCTCTTTTGCTTCGCGAACGTGCAGAAGGTGGGACTCCCTGTGCTTTTTCTCTCTATTCCTCTCTCATGTATCTCTCTATGCTTTACGTCTCCTCTCTCTTTCTTTTTGCTTTTCTTTTCCTTTTTGGCTTCTTCCACCCTTTTGTAAAACCGAGAGAGTGCCCCTGGTGATTTCTGGCCACCCCCTTATAAGGCAAGTGACGGGATCGGGCAAACGAAATCCATGCTTGGGCCAGTTTCCTCTCGCCGTGGGCTTAGTCCGATCTGTCAATTTAAAGCTCAGAACCACTAATTCGAACCCATCGTCATTGGTCCAATAAATAAATGCAAAAATGCAAATGCACCTAAAACAATATGCTATGCAATTAACTATTTTTTTTTTTAGGGATAAAATTAACCCCCTAATTTTTAATGCAATAAATGACTAAACAGGTCGCCAAAATTTAGGTGTCAACACCGAGCTTTTTGACCCGGTCAATATTACATCTACCCGGTATGAAGGAAGAATAACACAACAGGCTTCAACACTGTCTATCATCGTGGAAAAGCATTGACGATCCTGATACTGGTGATTCCACATTCCAACTTGACCCAAATGAATTCCAACAGCTCCTATCAAGGCAGGCTTCTGTTATCACGTTCAGGTCAAGACCATGGAATGGGTGTTTGATAGAGTGGCTCACCTAATTTAAATCCTAACCAATCTTGCATGGCGCTCTGCACAATGAGAAGGACACGCACTACAGTTATGAGTTCCTTAACAGTTCGATCGTTTTTGTTTTGGTATTGAATTCAAATGGCATTCTACGGCGGCAAAATTGCATTGACTGAGCAAAGGTTTGGACGTTACTTCTCACTTTCCAGTAGACAATTGTGACGCCTCTGCATTTTGTGGTGGCTATGGTATCAATACGGTTGATGAGTTCCCTGTGTGTAGCTGCTCGAAAGGCTTCACACCGAAATTTTCTTGAGAATGGGAAATTGTGGATTCGTCATATGGGTGTGTGAGAACTCCCTTAAATTTTGATCATATTTGTGAAGTATTCTGGGGTGAGATTGCCAGACACACGCAGCTCCTGGTTTTAACAAGACGATAGATCTTCAAGAATGCAAAGTCATTTGCAAGAAAAACTGTTCTTGTATGATTTTTCAGATTTGGATATCAGAAGGGCAGGAAGTGGTTACTTGCTGTGGTTGGAGAGCTTATGGGCATAAGAGAATACAATCAAAACGGGCAAGACTAATACATGAGGATGGCTGCCTCGGAATCAGGTAGTGACATGTTTTAAGATCCTTGCAATAACTAATTATAGTCATTGATTTGTATGCTCTTCCTGTTAGAATATTTTGTTAATTTAAATGTGATCTCAATTTTGTATTTCCCAATTAATTCCGATTTATTGCCCTATTTATTACTCACATTTATTATGTGATAATTGTTCATTAATATTTTATCATAACAATTTTGATAGAAGATGTCGGTAATGTAAGAAATAGAACAAAAACGTCATGTCGTCTAATTCAAACCCTATCACTACAAAAAACATACCACCGAGTTTTGAAGGGTGTTGGCTAGTGGAACATGACATATAGATCTTGTGATTCCATATTCACAGATCGATTATGCTCCACTCATTCGTTCAAAGTTTTGGGATTTTCGCATTTACAGATTTTCATCAATAGCTGGGGGTATGTCAATCATTTACGTTTCCACAAAATTGTTCCCGATTATGCTTGTCTATGTTTGTGAATGACAAATCAGAATCGTCAACTTTTACTTAGATTTAGTCTAACAATTGATATCAGAGCATGCTTATGATCGCTATCTTGGTGAAAATTTTGGCATTTTGTATGTTTTAATTGGATTATGAATGGATAAAATTCGGATTTTTGTGGCTTGAAAAGGAATTCCAAATTGCGGTCAAATATGAGCGACCCACCACGCAATAACGGATCTGCATGGTCACATTGTCATTAGTTAAAAAAAGCCTTGAGATTATTTGGCATAGTACTAACTGCCGAAGGTTAATCGAGTGGTGAAATTTCAGTGGTTAGGGTTTTAGGGCAAATTGTTTTAGGCCTAATTCCAATCAATTTGTTGGCTAATTTTGTCGAATCTTGGAGCTATGCATTCGTTTGGCATTGTCTTCAAAACCCGTTGATCAATTTGATTGAACATGGGCTGTGGAAGAAGACCCAGGCGGTGGAACGGAAAATGGTCTTGGCGAAGCAACAGTGGAAGAAAATCGCATGGAAAGAAGACCTCACGCACATGCGCCTAGCTAATGGGCATGCGTGCAACAACCTCCGAGGTGAAAAATTCCGATTTTGCCCTTGTCAAATAAATTACGATTTTGCCCCTTCGCATTAAGCAACATTACAGTTTTGCTCTTGTAGCATAAAATTCCGATTTTGCCCCCGTTAGGGGTGAAAATTTATGATTTTTCCCTTTTGGGCATAAAATTCCTATTTTACCCCTTGCAAATGAAATTCCAATTCTGCTTTTGCATGTAAAATTCCAGCTTTAATCCTTTTACATGTGATTTTACAGTTTTGCCCTTACATGTAATTTTATGAATATTTTCATGTGAAATTAAATGTCTACTAATCCATATATATATATATTTAATTAATTGAAGATTAGTCACAGCATCTTTGATTATATTAAATTATATACATTAAGAGTATTTGGATCGCATATAGCCAAAGACACTAATTGTGATTAGTAGCACTAATATTATGAATTTTATCCCATGGGAATTTTCAATATATTAATTTGATAAATTAGGATGAAGTAATTTATCTTTCTTAATTTATCCACAGGGATTGAGGAAGAGAATATAATTTGATAGTTTCATAATGAAGTAATTATGAATATATTTAAATTAAAAACTTAGCTCACATGTAGTTTTTTATGTTATGTGATTTGTATTTTATAACATGTTTTACGTTGGTAAAATATTATTTAAGTTTATCTGCCTCAAATATATTGATACATAAGTTTTCCTTTGATTATAATGCAGTCTCACCACCTAAGATTAGTTTTAGTATAATTGTTCCCGAGCTGAATGATAATAACCGTAAAGAATGGAAGAAATTAATTCTTCTTGGGGTGCATATATATTAATTATGCTCTATAGTCAAACAAACCACCTGTTCCTATTGAGGCTAGCACTTAAGCTGAAGATACTCTTTATGCACAATGGGAGCAATTTAACCGTATCAGTGTGATGTACATAAAGATAAAACTTTCTGATAGCAATCATGATTCAATCATTCAGCATAACAATGCCAATGAATTACTGAAGGCTATTGATGAGCAATTTGAGTTTTAAGAAAAGGCACATGTCATGATCCTGATTATGAAGTTCTCATCGTTGAAGCTTACTAGTATAAGAGGTGTGCATGAGCACATCATGAAAATGAGGGACATTGTAGCTCAGCTAAAAAATATTGACGTTGGGATATCAGAATATTTTATTGTATACTATATCCTGAACACTCTCCCACAAGAGTATACCCCTTTCAAAATCTCTTACAACACACATAACACTAAATGATCAATCAATAAACTCATGATCATATGTGTTCAAGAGGAAGAGAGGCCGCTAATGGAAAAAGGAGAAAGTGCTCATATGGCAATACAAGGTAAGTATAAAGAGAAAGGCAAGTAGAAGGGAAAAGGTAAAATATATCTACCTCCCTAAGCTGGCATTAAGAAGGAATCCAAGTGCTTCTTTTGTAAAAAGAAGGGGCACATGAAGAAGGATTGCGCCAAATTCAAGGCCTGGTTCAAGAAGAAATGTAACCTATTCTCATATGTTTGTTATGAATCTAATATGGTTGATGTGGGTCACAACACTTGGTGGATTGATTCTGGTTCTACAATTCACATTTCAAATTCCTTGGGGTTTTCGAACCAGCGGGAAGTGAACAAAGTATTTATTCAGGAAATAAGATGCGCTCGCGTGTGGAAGCTATTGGGATATATAAATTAGTTCTCAATAGTGGTTTTGTTTTAAATTTAGAAATGACCTTTTATAATCCAAGTTTTTTTAGGAATTTAATTTTAGTTTCAAGACTTGTAATTTTTGGATACTCCTTTAAATTTTCAGGTTCAACATTTAGTTTATCGTATAAATTTGAATTATTGAGAGCAGTATTTTGTTTGATGGTCTTTTTCAAATTAATTTACAAGACAATGACATTTATAATGAAATGCACATCCACAATAATACTTTTATAAAGTGATGTGTTGTGAATGAGGATTCATCTATGTTGTGGCACTAGAGATTGAGACATATTTCCATTGATAAAATTAAGTAATTAGTAAATGATTGAGTACTTAATACTCTAGCTTTTACTAATTATGCAACTTTGTGGACTGCATAAAGGGAAAGCAGACCAACAAGTCAAAGAAAGGTGCCAAGAGGGGTACGGAAATATTAAAAATCATACATACATATATTTGTAATCTATGGACTTAAATGGATAGAGGTACTCCATCTCTTTCATAGAAGATTATTTACGATTCATGTATCTCTACTTGATTCGTAATAAGCACAAAGCGCTAAATGTCTTTAAGGTATTTAACACTAAAACTGAGAAATAATGTGATAAGCAAATTAAGATCGTGAGATCAGATAGAGGTGGAAAATATTATAGTAGATACACTAAAGATAGACAAGCACCTGGTCCATTTGCGAAATTTCTTGAAGAGTATGAGATTATTGCCTAATAGATTATGCCTGGTTCTCCCCATCAAAATGGTGTGGCAGAAATAAGAGACTGAACTTTATTGGATATGGTACAAAGTATGCTTAGTAGCTCTAAACTTCCTAAGTCCTTATGGACTGAGCCTCTTAAAATGGCAATGTGCGTATTAAATTGAGTTTCGACCAAGGCCATCCCAAAAACACCTTTTGAGTTATTCAAAGGTTGAAAATCGAGTTTGAGACATGTACGCATTTGGGGATGCTCGTCTGAAATAAGAGTTTCCAATCCATAGGAAAAGAAGTTAGACCCAAGGATTGTAAGTGGGTATTTCGTTGGATATGCCAAAAAGTCCAAAGGATATAGGTTTGATTTTCCATCTCACACCACTAGATTTGTGGAATCGAGAAACACTAAGTTTCTTGAGAGCGACATAATCAGTGGGAGTGATCAATTTAGGGACCTTATTCTTGAATAAGATCATTAAGATATTTAACATTCCACCTTAGGTACTAGATTGGTTGTTGTTTACAACACCCCTTCAGTTCGACTGATCGTTGAACAACTAATCATTAAAGATCCACAAGTTGCTGATATTGATCCGGTAGACCCAACTGTTCAACAATTACCAGATATTATTAAGCATCCACTTGAACAACAAACTCCTTAGGAGAATTGTCGATGCAACATTAAGAATGTCTACTAGAATGAAGAAATCAGCAATCCCTAGTGACTACATTGTGAATTTGCAAGAATCTGACTATGGTGTTGGAATTGAAAATGATCCTCAAATGTTTTCACAAGTCATAAGTTATGATAAATCCAATTTGTGATACAATACCGTGAAAAAAAAGAAGATAAGTTATATGGCATCTAATGAGGTTTGGGATTTAGTTGAGTTACCTGATGGTGCGAAGGCCATTGGTTGTAAATGGATCTTCAAAACTAAGAAGGATTCATTGGGAAACATTAAGAGATACAAAGCCAGACTCTTGCCAAGGGATTAACTCAAAGGAGGAAATAGATTACACGAAGACATTTTCTCCTGTATCTAAGAAAAATTCTCTTCATATTATTTTGGCATTGGTAACTCATTATGATATAGAGTTACACCAAATGGGTGTGAAAATGGCATTCCTTAATGGTAAACTAGAAGAAGTGGTTTACATAAAATAACTAGAATGATTTTTCTCTAGTGCTGGTGAGCATTTGGTGTGCAAGCTTAAGAAGTCTTTGTATGGCTTAAAAACAAGCATCTCGCTAATGGTACTTAAGGTTCCATGAGGTCATGTCTTCATTCAGTTCTATAGAGAATGTCATAGATTAATATATATATACCAAAAGGTTAACGGGAACATGATTTATTTTCTTGTCCTATATGTAGATGACATTTTACTTGCAACTAATGATAAGGAGTTGTTACACGAGGTGAAACAATTTCTCTTTAAGAGTTTTGACAAGAAGGGTATGAGTGAGGCATCTTATGTCATTGGTATTAAGATCCATAGGGATAAACCTCGAGATATATTAGGACTATCTCAAAAAATCTATATTAATAAGGTTTTTGAGAACTTTCGGATGAAAGATTGTTCACCAAGTATAGCACCCATTGTGAAGGGTAACAAGTTTAATTTGAACCGGTGCCTGAAGAATGATTTTAAAAGGGAACAAATGAAGAACATCCCATATACTTATGCTATCGGAAACTTGATGTATGCTCAGGTTTGTACTCGACTTTACATTGCCTTTATTATGGAAATGTTGGAAAGATATTAAAGTCATCTAGGTATGGACCATTGGAGAGCTGCAAAGAATGTGATAAGATATCTTCAAGGTATAAAGGGACACATGCTTTTGTATAGACGGACGAACAATTTGTAGGTAGTTAGTTACTTGAATTCAAACTTCGCCGGCTACGTTGATTCTCGTAAGTCAATATCGGGATATATTTTTATATTTGCCGGTGGAGCTGTGTCCTGGAGGAGTGCGAAATAGACCTTGGTTACCACTTCCACTATAGAGGCAAAGTTTGTTTCCTATTTTGAGACCACTTTACATGGTGTGTGGTTGAAAAGTTTCATATCGGGACTTAGAGTTGTGGATTCTATTATTATGCCATCAAGAATGTTTAAAGATAATTTAACTGCAGTTTTCATAGTTAAGAACCAAAAGAGTGGTAGTCAAAGTAAGCATATCGACATCAAGTAATTAACTATCAGGGAATGTGTTAAAGAGAAGAAAGTGATCATAGAACACATAAGCATTAAATTGATGATAGCTGATCATTTAACTAAAGGCATGCTACTAATGAATTATAAGGATCATGTATTTAGAATGGACATTGGTCCCATCATGTAATTTTATTTTATTTTTTATATGGAAGAATTTGTGAGACTTTTATCCATTTACAATGTTTTTCTTAATACAACCGTATACATTCAATTATTCTGATAAAAACAATCATGTTTGACCTGTAATAAATACAAGGTTTATTCATTAAGTTATGTAATCATATATGGGCTTATGAAATGCATTGTAATACACAGAAGATAATACTCGCTTTAAGAAGGCTCATCGTCGTGATTCATATGTTTTATTTTAGCATGAAGTTTATGTGGATTTGTGTTAATATTTCATTTGATGGAATGGTGGGATCAAATGGGAGAATTATGATATTTTATTAATTTAAATGTGATCCAATTTTATGTTTCCCAATTAATTCTGATTTATTGCCTAATTTATTACCCACGTTTATTACATGATAATTGCCCATTAATATGATATATTAACGGTCTTGATGGCGGATGTCGGTAACATAAGAAAAGGAATAAAAACGTTGAGTCGTCTAGTTCAAAACCCATCACTATAGAAAACACACCATCGTGTTTTTAGGGGTATTGGCTAGTGGACCAAGACGTATAGACTGGATGATTCTATATTCGCAGATTGATCATGCTTCGCGCATTCATTCAAAGATTTGAGATTTTCTGCATTTGCAGATTTTCATTAATGGCTAGAGGTATGTCGATTCTTTACGTTTCCGCAAAATTGTTCCTGATTATGCTCGTATTTGTTTGTGAATGATAATCGGGATCGTCGGTTTTTATTTAGATTTAGTCTAACACTTCCTTCTCTTAGGTATACTACAAACCAACAAAAAGAAGCATAAGCTGGTCATTGTCTTGGCACTATCTATAGTGACTGGGCAACAACGTTTGTCTTTTTCCAAATTTGACATGTAAACCTGTGAAGATGGCAGATTCATATGCTGGAAGTGAGCGAGTGGCAAAGTTGCCTCCTTTTTCCACTATGTTATCTAGAACTGTTTTCCTCTTGGGGGAGCCAAGAGGGAAGCTAAGGGCATGTTTGGCAATGTTTCTATTTTTTTTTGTTTTTTCATTCTTTTGTTCCCCGAAATAGAAAAAGAACATAAATCCATTTGATTACTTCAATTAATTTTTCTATACCTGAATAAAAAAGTGGTCGGGGAATAGATTTAGAACGAAACAAAAAGTAGAAAAAAATTAGCTTCTTGATCTCGGAATAATTTATAAAAATAACTTTTTTTTTTTTTTTTTCTTTTCTTCCTCCTTGGTGCCCTACTCCTGCTATCCGACCACCGTCGGCCGCTGGCCACTGTGGCGGCAGCAGTCAGCAATGGCAACGGTCGGCGGCGGCCGATAGTGGCAGGGAAGAATAAGAAAAGAAAAAGAAAAAAATCTTAAAAAATTATTAAAAAATTAAAAGAAATCCTACGTTACCAAAAAAAAAAAAAATTGTGAATCATACCAAACGCATTCCTATTATTTTTCCATTTCGAGAATAAAAATTTTATGTTATTATCAAATGCATTCTTCTACTCAGAAGAAAAAGACTATTTCTGAAAAGAAATTAGTTGCTGAAATAGAAGCGTTATCAAATGGATCTAAGAGTCTATAACCTTAAGCCTGTCAACTCTACTTGCTCTCAAATTTGCTTTGATGGCCATTCTTGAGCATCAAGTGATGTTGACACGAGTCAATTAGATTTATTCACCCGTATAAGAGACGTAGCATAAGAAAGTCGATTGATCTTCTACAACTACAAGTCTTCACGTCATTCTCGAAAGAGACAAAAGCATGATGGATTTCTAACAGTCCAGATGGTCTATTCAACTTCTCGAAGTTTACTACATGATTTCCTAGCTGTGATTTTAAAGGTTCAAAGAAGAGATGTTCATCAAGATTTTAGAAGTGTCATTACCCGCAGAAGGGACTATAATGCACAGCTTTTCTTTTACAGGAATGTTAGTCTCTTTAAGAATCTTTTTTAGTGACTTCCCAGAGTCAAATATAATGAGGATGAGCCGTTGATACTTATAGAATTTCTGAGACTGCAGCCTCGTCTTCAATCATTTCTATTCTCTGGTTGATTTGCAGGTTCAATCAGCATGGGAACAGCGGTAGGAGCCTTGATTATTCTTTTGCACTCTACTTCATCTACTATCACAGGGATTTCCAGCGCACTTGATACGTTAACTATGGATCAATCGATGCAACATGGCAAGAGCATGGTTTCAGCTGGGGGGACTTTCGAACTAGGATTCTTCAGCCTCCATTATCCCCCAAAGCATTACCTTGGAATATGGTACAAGAAAATAAATCCCATCAAAGTAGTACGGGTTGCCAACAGAGTCAGTCCACTCACTGATTCATCCGGTACTCTGAAGATCACTAGACAGGGAAGTCTCATCCTTCTTGATGGAAACGGGAGTGAAATCTGGTCTTCCAACTCATCAATACCCTCACGTTATCCAGTTGCTCAGCTTCTGGACTCGGGGAATCTTGTTGTGAGAGACTTAGGCAATACTGGTTCTGATAATTTCCTATGGCAGAGTTTTGACTATGCAACTGATACTTTTCTGGTGGGGATGAAGTTAAGAAGGAACAGAATTACAGGCTTTGATCGTTATCTGACATCTTGGAAGAGTGTAGATGATCCTTCTCCAGGTAATTTCTCATACCAACTTGACCCGAATGGGTTTCCCCAGATACTTCTGAAGCAGGGCTCCACTGTCAAGTCTAGGTTACGACCGTGGATTGGTGTCCGAAATGGTGGAGTGCCTAATTTGAACCCGAATCTGAAGTACACATTTGAATTTGTTCTGACCGAGCAGGAGATGTACTGCCACTACCAATAATTCAACAGGTCAGTGATATCCCGTTTGTACTTGAATCCAGATGGTGTTGTGCAGCGCTTCACATGGGTTGACTATACACAGAATTGGGTTCTATATCTTGTTGGACCATCAGATGTTTGTGACCATTACGCATATTGTGGAGCCTATGGTAGCTGCAACATCAGTATGTCCCCGGTGTGCAAATGCTTGAATGGATTTTTACCAAAAGTCCAACAAAATTGGAGTTCATTGAACTGGATTGGTTGTGTTAGGATAAACGCTTTGGGCTGTAAAAGAGACATATTCAGAAAGTATTCTGGTTTGAAGTTGCCAGACACGGAGCTCCTGGTTTGACAGGAGCATGGATCTTCAAGAATGTGGAGAAGTTTGCAAAAGGAACTGTTCTTGTACGGCATACTCTAATCTAGATCCTGAAGGTGGAGGAAAGGGATGTTTGCTGTGGTTTGGGGACTTGACTGATATTAGAGAATACGATGAAGGTGGGCAAGACATCTATGTTAGGATGTTCGATCTGGATCCAGGTATTATTTTGCTACTAATGAGAAAATTTTCCCGGTCAGTAAACACAGACAGGAAAGCCTCTGGAACAAAACATGGGCACCAACTAATTCTATTTTAATATTCAATAAATCCTATTTCTTGTTTGGAGCTCAGCAGAGCCCAATTCCTTGACTCAAGAGACAACAAAGAGCTTAAATCTGAGTATGTCAACATAGTCAATTGAATCCACCTTTACTTGAAAGCTCAAACCAATAAATCGTGGGCTAATTAGGATTATTAACTACCCTCATTACACCTTATCCTTGATGAGGGACTTCGTTCGTGTGACATCCTCACTGTACGCTTTAACAGTTCTGAGTCTCAATGTTTTTTGGGCTCCAACGGCTCTTCTTGGTCCAGGTCACTCAAGCAAGAAGAAGGGGAAGCTGATCTTAGGCTTGATATCTGGAACATTGCTGCTATTCCTAAGTCTCAGTCTGATGGTGTATGTTCAGAAAAGGAAGGCCGTGATGAAGCACCTGCAAATTAGACTTTTTAACTCAGTTTTCTCTGGTAAATTTTTTAATGATGATTAACTTTTCTCAGGTAATGTGTAAACTGTTGCTCGATGCTTTCTGCTAGCTTTCGAATGGCTATGATGCAGGACAATGATACCTACGAAGTCTTTCACTAGAATATTACTGATTTCAAACTTTCTCTATATGCATTTATTTCGGCGCGTAGAATTTAGAGACAAAGGGTCACCATGGCTGAAGAATTTAAAACCGTATGTACCTCAGCTTGCTGCAAATGTTATGCAATGTCCCAAACCCCATACTTTGATTTTTCTTGGGTAAATAAAGCTATATAAAAACAACCTCTACCCTTTTTTTCCTGCATAAACTTCCATTTAAAAGGTTCTGAATCTGACCCTGACCTTGACTCCACCCCTCGACCCACCCTTGTCACTGGGCCAAATGCCTAGTTGCTTGAAAGAGAAATGCCTGGAATGATGGAATCGGTTCGACCAAAAATAATTATGCAGGCCCTATGTTGTGCAATGGCTGAAGAAACTGAAAATATAAAACTTGCTGAAGATTTCATTTCATGTCAGATATCTATCATTCTATCCGATTTGAAAATAAAACAATCTAAATGATCGTGGTCTCTAACCAGAAGGGTGTCAATTTTCTCAAAATGGTTAAATGGCTTTCGAAAACTTGGAATAAATTCTTTGGAACACAAGGGGGAAGTAACGCATAGATAGCTTTCTTTGTTTTTTTTTTTTTTTTTTTTTTTTTTTTTTTTGGTGAAAGGTAATTATATTAAGCTTAATCAATATGTACAAGCAAACGGCACCAAAACTTACACTCAAAATGAACAAGGCATACTGAGCGGAAGGGTGCTGAAAGAAGAAAAACAAAAGCCTACAAGGCAAAAGAGCAAGAAGGCATGGTCACACAACGACGGTCACAACCAACAGTAGGACCAATACAAAAGAAGGCGACCAGCCAGCCAAACAGTAGCAACCGAAGCCCAAAACTTGGGACTAAAGAACCCCATCCACAAGCGGCAACGAGAGACTCCATGGTAGCAACAAAGCACATCAACGGCCCACCCAGCAACAATACCGGACAGCAAGAATGCTAAGGAAGTACTGAAGAGGATTAGAAAATACAAGGGTCAATCCCCCATCTGCATTGAAGCCTCCTATTTCTTGGATTGTCTTCAACATTAGTGAAAGTCAGGGCCTTATCCTTAACCACTTTAATCAAGTGATTCTTCAGAGCCGGAACTGTGAAGGTGTAATTTCTAAATAGAATCTCATTCCTGTATTTCCAAATAAGGTGGCAGAGAGCTCCAAAGGAAAACCGGGCGATGGAGTGATAGAAGTCCTTATTAGGAAGGAACTTCAGAGCCCAGCGAAGGTTGTCGGCCCAAGTCCTGTTACGCCAAGGGAGGTTACATCTAGCCGCCCACAGGAATGTTAACCTGGCTGTAATGCTACATCCAAAAAATAAGTGATCAATAGAATCTGGCGTCGACTTGCAAAAGGCACACACCACATCCGCAATCCTGCCATGAGACAAAAGCAGGGCCTGAGTGGGAAGGCGGTTCTTGGTGATAAGCCAGAGGCTGAACTGATATTTTGGAGATATAGCATTGTTCCAAATCAAGGAAGCCCAATTGACCCGAGGCTTCTTCTTTCTTATAAGGTGCCACGCCGAAGTAACCGAGAATAAACCGAAGCACTTCCTAACCAAGTAAAACGATCCGGTAATTGAGATAATAAAGGAAAGGGCTGCTCCGAAGATTCTAACACTGCTCGCATGGACTGACCAGCCAATGAAAAAAGATCAGTCACCGTAGCATGTCTGGGTAAGCCCGAGCTATAAATCAAAGAGTCAGAAAATAAAAGGTTGAGGGGACCTCTCGGGTGCCAATGGTCATACCAGAAATAGATAGAACGGCTGTCTCCCACCCTCCAGAGAAAAGATAGCCGAAACTCAGACCTAAGATGGAGAATTCTCTTCCACGCCCAAGAGTAAGAGGTGGGTTGATTAACTACCTAGAAATTCTTCGTTTTTAGGAATGTCGAATGGATCCACCTACACCACAAGAACTCCTTATCTGTAAAAATGATCTAGATGTGTTTCAGCATCGCTGCTTTATTACAGTCCCTCAGATTGCGAATACCTAACCCTCCTTCCTCATTAGGAAGACAAACATCATCCCAAGAGACCTTAGCTCCACCCCTTCCCAATCCAGGGCCCTTTCAGAGAAACTGTCTCAGGATCTACTCAATGTGATCCAACACTGCAACAGGGATAGTAAATACACTTGCCCAGTATGCTTGGATTGCATGGAGAACTGACCTTATAAGCTGAAGACGACCAGCAAAGGAGAGAAAGCGTTGAGTCCACGATTGGACCCTATTGGTTATGCAATCCATGAGGGAGATACAATCCGCCTTGCCAAGCCGGGATGAGATAATAGGAACTCCAAGATAACGCACCGGCAATGTCCCCTCAATGAAGCCAAAAGTAAGGAGAATCTCACTGTGCAAGGTTGCCGACCCTCTAGCAAGAAAGATCTCACTTTTATTGGAGTTTGGCTTGATTCCACTCCACGCAGAGAAGGTGTCCAAACCATTCTTTAAAAGAGAGATCGAAGTCAAATCAGCTCCGCAAAAAAGAAAGATGTCGTCTGCAAAAAAGAGGTGGGAAAGGCTCAACGCCTTACATCTCTAGAAGAACTTGAAACCCGGTTGCCTGGCCCGAGCACTAAGGATCCCAGAAAAGACCTCCATAACTAAGGTGAATAGGTAGGGAGAAATCAGATCCCCTTGGCGAAGACCACGGCCACTAGGAAAAAACCCATGAAGTTCTCCGTTTATGGAAATGGAGAACTTAGGAGTACGAACACATACCATAACAATCTGAACAAAATGATCCGGGAAGCCAAAAGCACGAAGAACTAACTCAAGAAAGTCCTAGTCCACCGTGTCATAAGCTTTCTGAAAATCCACCTTAACTGCACACTTGGGTTGGTATGGGTCAAGATGGAATCCAGCAAATAATTCTTAGGCAAGAATAATGTTGTCTCTAATTCGCCTGCCTTTGACGAAAGCATTTTGATAAGGACTGATAATGTCACTAAGGACTGCAGCAATTCGGTTAGCTAAAATCTTAGTAGTGCATTTGTAAATAGTATTACAACAGGCTATAGGTCTATAATCATTGACCGAAGTCGCATTTGGAACTTTCGGGATCAACACCAAGATGGTGTTATTGATTTCCCTGAGAAGCCTCCCTGTTGTAAGAAAATCCTTAATTGCTTCAATGACCAAAGGCTCTACTATCTCCCAATTATGCTTAAAGAACTCAACACCAAAGCCATCAAGTCCTGGAGCCTTGCCTTGAGCTAGGGAGAAGACTATATCATGAATCTCCGCATCAGAGAATGGACGAGAGAGAACACTAACCTGTTCCCCCTAAGAGGGCACCGTATGACCTCCCGAATATCCAATAAGGAGGGGTTGGAAGACCGGGGGCGAGGTGCCAAGAGCTCCTGAAAATGGGAGACAAAAGTATGATGCACTAAGCTCGGCTCCGAGATAATAATACCTGAAGTATTCATGACAGAAAGAATTATGTTCCTCAGCTGCCCTCTATTAATGGAATGGTGAAAAAATTTTGTATTCTGATCACCTTTCTTGAGCCACATGATCCTGGACTTCTCCCTAAAGAAGGACTCCTCCTGACTCCTCAACTCCAGAAAAGTCCTCCAATGAGTCTTCTCCAAATCTGCCAGAATCTCACTAGTAGGATCCTGCTGAAGGCCAACCTAGGCTAAAGATAGAGCATTCCTCACTGCAGAAACCCTCTCAGAAATATTAAAGAAAGACTCTTTGTTGAGTTGCTTTAAGCGGCCTTTAAGGGTCTTTAGCTTACTCACCAGCTTGTACATAGGAACCCCTTCACCCGGGCTTTCCCAAACTTGAGAAACAATGCTATGGAAAGAAGGGTGCTTCATCCATAACTCAAAGAATTTAAAAGGCCTCCTGGTGAACATCGGCTGCATCACTCTAACCACCATAGAGTATGGTCAGAAATGCCTGGTGCAAGGAAAGACGCTTCTGAATAAGAGAACTCTTGGCTCCAATTAGCATTCACAAGCACTCGGTCAATCTTCCTAGCCTTGCGGTTAACCCCCGAGGAAGTAGACCAAGTAAAGCGAAAGCTAACATACCTTAGGTCCTCTAACTCAAATTGAATCAGACAATGATAGAAATCATCAAAGCAAGAAATCCAAGTGTCAGCGCTTCCAATTCGATCAGAGGGATCCTTGATAGCGTTGAAATCCCCTGCCACAAGCCAAGCCACATCCCAGCACAACACACTCCTCTGAACAAGATCCGCCCATAAAGGCCTTTGAGTTACAAAGGTATGTTCCACATATATCACCAAGACACAACAGCAAATACCAGACATAAGAAACTTCACACTACCATGTATTGCCTGGCTGTTGGAAGAAATCACGTCAAAACTCACCATAGAAGGGTTCCAGCCAACCCAAATCTTACCCCTGTGAGAGAATTCATGATTGGCCACCCAATTCCACCCCGACAACATTCTGTCAGATATGGAGTCGAACAGAGAATCCGGAACTTTGGTTTCTAACAAACCAATCAAACTAAGGCCATTAGAAGACACAAGGTTCCCCACTTCTGCTTGTCTCAAGGGGTCACAAAGACCTCTCACATTCCAAAACCCAAAATATATATATATATATATATATATATATATATATATATATATAAATACATATATATATATATCTATAAATAGCTAACGAAAACAGCAAAGGAGGAACGGAGGACCTACCTCTGCCTATTTGGCTTCCACCGTGTGGCCACCGAAGTAGATGGATCCGCGACCGGAGGAGGAGCTGGATCAAGGGCCAAGAGCTTGTCTTGGATGGACTCCACCTTCTTAGAAGTAGTAGGAGCCTTCGGTGACAAGGCAGGCGATAGTAAATCATCATCAGAGCTAACATAGCTTTCCGAAAGCACTGAATCCCTATCAGCACCAAGACCGAAATTGGTAGCTTCGTTTTGGTCCTTGTCCTCCGCAAGATGAGAGGCCGGAACCTCTTGTACCGAGCTAGGCCTTTCTTCAACAGGGCTAGGAAGAGAAGACTCCGGCTTCAACTCTTTGACACTCCTCACAGCCTTACGAGCTGTGGACGGGGGCATAGTTTTCTCACTAGTGGAGTCCTTGAACTTCAACAAGCTTCCCGCTTCGCTGGATAAGGGCATCCGGGCTAGGGAACCATGGTTCAAGAGCAAGGCCTTCTTTTTTCTCCCCTTCACCTGGCTCCAACCATGCTGCGACACCTCGGGATTCTCCTCCAAAACCGAAGCCGGTTCGGGAGCCTGAATCGAGGCAAGAGGTTCGGGACCAGGATGGCCAGAGGGGGTATGGTCGGATGCAAGAAGAACCGGCAGCTTCCCTTTGTCCGTGCTATGAACGGCAGCATTATCCTCACATCGATGGCCGAAAGTGCCACATGAAGGACATTCAAGTGGCTTCCATTCAAATTCAATTGTAATTGAGCGCGAGACCCCATTCAAAACCACATCAACGGCGGAGCATCTAGGTTGATTGGCATAGATTTCAACACACACCCTAGCAAAGGATAGCATTTTCATTTCCTCCATGCGTTGGTCAACATAGAGGGGCTTCCCAACCGCACTTGCAATACCACCAATAGTCGAAGCGGACCATAAGTCAAGGGGAAGGTTCTTCAACCTAATCCAAACCGGTACGGCTATTTGCTTGTCCTTCTTCAAATCCATAAGTGGCTGCCATTGCCGCAAGATGAGAGGAACCCTCGCCACCGTGAGGGCTCCATCTTCGATAATCTTCTGCCGGAAAGCCGGGTCCGGGATATGGAAGAAAAAGAAGCCTTGATTATCCGCCATCACTTCTATAAGCTTGGAGCCCCAAGTTCGCATCAACGTTTGTTCCGTAAGTTCTTCCCTTCCTAACATAATAACCAACAAGGCATTCGTGCCACTTAGGATCAAATGCCTCTAATACTTCCTCCCTGAGATGAACAATTGGCTTGCCATCCACAAAAGTAGGAGGGGAGTATGCAAGATCATATCCCTTCGCCGCAAGCTTGGCCACATTGGCCCAAGTGCGAGAGGGAGAAGGGTTCTGGTCACCTGGACGCCGAGCAAGGCCATTTGGCCGTTTGGAGGAGGATCGAGCCCTACTCTGCCCCCTAGAATGACCCGAACGGGAAGGAGCCCTAAGGGGGGCTTGCTGTTTGCCTCTATGATCTGTAGGGCCAGCCTTGGAAGGGCCGGACTGATTTGGAGCTGAAGGATTACACCGCTCGACGGCAGTCGCAGCAAAGTGGGCCTCGCGGGAAGTGCCAGACATGGTTGAGGACATATCACAAACACTTGGGCTGCAACCCAACCTCTACCACAGAACAGCCATCAAGAAAGAAATGCGTACCAGGATGCTTCGACGGCTTGAATGAGAGGAAGACGTGGAACGCTCCTGCTCCGAGAAGGCCCTACTGATGATGGACGAAGCCGCACCAGCAGGAACGCACAGCGGAACCAACAGAACAACCCACAACTCGAGGCCCGAAGGAAGAAGGTTCAAAACAGGGGAGCAGCTTCGATCAAGGTAGAAAAGGTCCGGAATACGAAGAATTCGAAGCTTAGTTCCCCTCAAGATTCCAACACTAACCGCAGAACAACTGCACAGCAGAAAGCGAGCGGAGCAGATCACGACTCCCTGAGCAGTGAAGATCCGAAGATGAGGGCTGAGATAGGAGGAGCGGCTTGGTGGAGCAGGGGAGGTAAGGTATACGACCCTTCCCTCCAAAGCTCGGGCCAAAACGATCCGCCAAGACCCCACACCGGACAGAAAACAGACCAGAAGAGCCACCTGCGCGCGACTCCAAGGAATCGCTAGATCTCGAGCTGTAGGCCAACCCAGACAAATCTGTTCGGTGGAAATGAAGAGGGATGTTAGAGGAACCGACCCTCCAAATTTCAGCCAAAACGGATGGCTAGATCTCCGGGAACAAGCGGCACAACAGACAGATGAACAGCAACACGGGAACCAGCAGAGAGGACCCGCGTGAACAGTACCCGCGAGAGGGCAAAATGGCAAGCTTTTCTACTCAGATAGCTTTCTTTGTTGGTCTGTGCAAATCCACTGAATTGTTGATTAGTTTGTTCTTTTTCTTGTGTGAGGTTACTGAGAAAAACGTTCTATTTTCCTTGATGTAGGTGGGACATGTACATCACTGGGAGGATCTGAAAATGTGGAATGCTCGGGAGAAGATCCAGAGCTACGGTTATTTGAATTTGCCACAATAGCTAATGCTACGGACAACTTTACAACAGACAACAAGCTTGGAGAAGGCGGTTTTGGACCTGTCTACAGGGTAAAATAAGTAGTGCAAGCCATCTGTATAAATTACATTATGCATCAATGGATTGATTATGCACCTATCTACCCTCTTATGGTAAATAGCATGGATGCACTGTCTCAACATATCGCACAAAAGCAGCTGCACTTGCACCTCAAACACCCAGCGATATATCAGTTCTCATCAATCCCAGAAAAGAATTCATTTTGAATAGCCTTGGCTCTCTTGGCTAATGTTGGATGTATTTGCTACCTTACAACCTGGGACATAGCATTATGTAACTACATTGGGAGGATAATTCGCCCAATTTAACTACATTGGAAGAATATGATGGAAAGAAAGTTTCTGATTCTGTCAATTTACTACAAACATAATCACTTTTTGTGAACTTTCAGGTTTAACTGTGTGCAAAATTTCTGCAAGATATGAGAATGTGAAAAAAGAGGAGAGATAAATTGAACATTAAAGACCAAAAAATACCTGTGAACAAAATACGTAGTCCTACAATTTTTTACTATTTTCAGGGTATGTTGAAGAGCAATCAAGAAATTGCAGTGAAGAGACTTTCAAGGAGTTCAGGCCAAGGGCTAGACGAGTTCAAAAGTGAAGCCTCACACCTTGCCAGGCTTCAGCACAGAAACCTCGTGAAGCTTCTAGGATGCTGCATTCAGAAAGAAATGTTGCTGATATATGAATACATGCCCAACAAAAGCTTGGATACGTTCATTTTTGGTTCACTTTCTGTCATGATATATGATGCTCAACATCTCTTAAGCATGCTATACTGAAGTTCTATCTTCTAAGACCTTGCAAACAGTCATCATAGATGATTGTACTGGTGTCTCCATTCTTATGACATGAGATCTCACAAAAACTAAACTTGGAATCGTTGCTCATTTACCAATAGGATAAAGATTGATGAACTCTATAAGAGTAACATTCATTAGCGTGAATCACTTCATCTGTCTTCTTCAAATTGCAGTAATGAACTGTGCAGGCCTTACTTGAAGTACATGAATTGAACTTCTGCAGATCAGGAGCGGAGGAAGCTGCTTGATTGGAGTAAGCTATTTTACATCATCAGTGGAATAGCTCGGGGTCTTCTTTACCTTCACCAAGATTCCAGACTGAGAATAATTCACCGAGATCTAAAAGCTAGCAATGTCTCGCTAGATTGTGAGTGGAATCCTAAGATATCTGATTTCGGGCTTGCTAAAAGTTTTGGAGTAAATGAGAAACAAGCATGTACAAAGTGAGTGGCTGGAACATAGTAAGCACTTAAATCACTGCACCGTCTATGATCAAATGGATATCAAGCTCATTGTACTTGGTGGATTTATTTGTGCAGTGGTTACATGTCCCCTGAGTATGCAATTAATGGAGTTTTCTCGGCAAAGTTGGATGTGTTCAGCTACGGTGTTTTGATGCTGGAGATAATTAGTGGGACAAGAAACAGAGGGTTCTCTGACTCAGATCACCCTCAGAATCTTCTTGGACATGTAAGTTTGAAATTCTGTTTTTCTTATTTTTTTTGGTTCACTAAATATCAAGAACTACCCTTTAATAGATTGGTTTTAATGGGGTCAGGCGTGGAAACTATTTCAAGAAGGAAGATCGATTGAATTTGTTGATCCGGTGGTCAGTAACTCATGTAACGTATCAGAAATCATAAGGACCATGCACATTGGCCTTTTATGTGTCCAGAAATGCCCCGAGGACAGGCCAACCATGTACATGGTGATTCTGATGCTGGGAAGCGATATGACACTGTCCGCCCCAAAAGAGCCTGGATTTTTCAGCGAAACAAAAGGGCCTCACGCAAATGCTCGTGTAAGCCAGCCCGAACCATGCTCTCCTAATGAAGTTACCTTGACAGCATTATCCGCTCGGTAGAAGATGCTTTCACCATGATCTCTGACCTCTCTGATCTGAAGAAGTATATGTTCTATGGTGACATGTACACGCTGTGAAGATGGCAGAGCTAAGTGCTGGAATGTGAGAGAAAGACATCACCAATGATTTACACAGCAACCCAGAACGATTCGTCCCCTTAAATTGTTGCACATTGTTGAACACTTCCGGCTACAAACATTGAAATTTCTTATTGTCTTAGCATTCTGCATTAATACTTTGTCTTATTTTAATGGAAAAGAAAAGGTTATACGAAGTTGAACACCGAAAGGGAAGTTTAAATAACCAGAGAGATGGCATTTCCTCAGGGCCAGAAACAACAGCGGAGTCAAGGCCTTTTGAGGAAATAAATTTAATTCCTAGGGTGGTTCCTTACCCTGTGAAACTTAGGAGGAGAGCTTCAACGTGGCATTTTAGGCCGTATTCTTTTGGTATTAGTCCTTGGCCAAGATGTACCTATTTTGAATATAGTTGGTTGTTTGGAAATAGCTGTTTACTTTTGTGTAGATTACATATTCTGAGACCTTGAAACCAGAGTTTGTGTAATATCTTGACCAAGTCAAGGGTGATGGGCCCGAAAGAAAAAAAAAAAAATCAGTGTTGAAAAGTCAGAGAATAGGAAAAAGGGTAAAAAGGACTCGGCTCTTTTCTTTTAAGCCGAGAGCTCGCGCGATGAGAACAAGGGAGAGAAAAGAGAGTTGAAAAGTCAAAGAAAGAAAAACAAAAAAATAAAATAAAAGGAGGTTGACATGTCAACAAAGGGGGAAGAAAAAGGCGATGCTCGGCAGAAAAGAAACAGAGCGCCCGAGAGCTCGTGCGCGCAAAAAGAAAAAAGGGAAAGAAGGAAAAGGAAGGAGGGAAAAATAAAAGAGGGGTTTTGCGCGTGCCCGTCGTGGATGCCTTGCCAATTGAAGTATTAATGCTTCTTGTTCATCCAATGGAAGTATTTTTCAGATTTATGGCTCAAATTCAGAATTTTGAAAAAATCAAGTCACAAAATCCAATTTTTGAGTTATGAGGGGATTTAATGAAAATGGGGGTTTATGGAGTTGTAGAGCCGTGGGTTATGACGGATGTCATTTTGGCGCAACAATTTTGTCAAAGTGAGATTTTAGGGTTTTGCAAGCGTGTTTCGCGTTGAGTTTAGGTTTGAATATTTATTTCGAGTGAGCGATTTGTTGACGCATGAGAGTTATTTTGTTAGCTTTTAAGATTAGTTTAGTCAAGCCGTAGTTGAAATAACGTTTTACTTGATTTTGATGCTATTTTTCACTTATGATAGGACAGCGAGTTCATTAATTCGAGTGAGCTCTGTTATTTGGTTTGAGGTATATCCAAGTAAATGGTGCTGTCTCTCTTTTTAATTTGTAAACTCATATTTCAAAAATGAAAAGTATGAGGTATATTATGTGCACATTGTAAAATGGCTAAAAGACAAAAAGTACCGTCATAGCATATTTGATCCATAATTTCGTATCGGGCATTTATTACGCTTTATTCATTTGAGAATGGTTTGAGGAATGTGTTATGGAAGGTGTTGTGAAAGTTGCAAACTAATTTATGGAAGAGGTCCTTTAAGATATGAATGCTGAAATGGGATGAAAAATGAATTGTGAATGTATGAGAGAGGGGATATATTTTGGGTTTGTGGAACCCTTTTGTGAAAGAGTTGCGTTGACTTGAGTATGGTTTGTAAAATATAATTTGATTCATTATGTGAACCCGATTTGTGATATGGATTCTAAATTGGTTTTGTGGAGATAATTAATTGGTGAAAAGTTATATTTTGGTTTGTGAAGCCAATTGTGATATGGATCGATAAAGAACTAAGTGTTACATGATAACGTAATTTTATGGGAGCCACCTCTAGAGTATTGTACCATTGATATGTATTGATCAAGAACTAAGTGTTACACGATAACGTAATTTCGTGCAAACCACCTCTAGAGTCTTGTGGTCAAGGGTTAAATACTATACAATAACGTAATTACGTGTGAACCACCTCTATAACCTTGTACTATTGACTAAGTGCTAACGATAACGTAACTTTGTGAAAGCCACCTCAAGAGCTAAGTGCTACACGATGATATGGTTTTGTGGGAGCCACCTCTAGAGCCTTAAGATCTAATGTGCTATGAGATTAATCAATAGAATAGACCATTGACGTGTGGTATGAGTTTGATTAATGGTATGAACCATTGACATGAGATATGACGAGTTCAACTACTGAATCGAGCCAATGATACTTGTTTTGATATTATGGACGAATGTAAAATTATGCTTTGTAATTTGTTATATGTTGGATTGACATAAATGAGTCATATTTTTGAGTTCTAAATTTGTAATGTGGAGGCTTGATCTGCTTTTAAGATATGTACTGCTCACTGAGTTATGGTTGCTCACGCTTCTCTATCCCAATCTTTTCAAGTCCTTCACTTAGTGGCTATTAGAACGAGAGCGTTATTGCGGGAGCTTTTGGGAGTTGGATTATGGTGGTTCAAGGTCACGTCTGTAGGGTGGAAGGACAGTCATGTCATCCTCGTCCCTGTTGGATTCGGGGTGTGAGAGTTTGAGGCTCTATCCTCCTCTTGATGGACAGCCAGGTCTCCATTTTTCCCTTTGTGTAGGGTGTTGCATCCGGGCATTGCCTTGACGATCACTCTGCCCTCATTAACCGGCATTTAAAATTACTTGGCATGGAAAAAAACACCGGAATTAGAAAGAAACAAAGAAAACCACATTAGTCCACATTGCTTCTATTCTCTAATTTATCTCTCCCCATCTTTGCTGTAATAATGGGCCCAGCTCAGCCCATTTCCCAACATTTTATTTCCTCTTCTTGAACAGGAATTCAGCGGACAAGAAGCGGTGCGTTTGTGGAGATGGAAAAGAAAGGAGGAAAAGAGAGAATTTTCCCGCATTCACAATCCAAATAGCCTGACAAGCCGAATCAACTTCGAATGGCAAAGCCGGGTAAGTATTCAAGCTTACTATTCATTTAATCGGATTAATTTTCGAAGTTAGGTCATAAATCTGAAGTTTTATCAATTTCAACTTTAAGTTTCGATTAAAAAATTGTCGAGCTATGAATATATATATGAAGTTTATTACATGGAGGTGTAAGGTTAAAAGGAGCATGAGAGATAGATTTACTAAGATTAAATGGCAAGCCATGATATTATCGACATGGTAGGCAATCAAAATGTTTATTATCAACAAAACCTAAATGGCCAATTGATATTAAAGATTTTAATGTAGCGGAAGAAGTATGACCTAACCGAGAATGTCAAGTTTTTAGTGAGGGCTTGAGGTTGGCAAGGCGCCAGCGACCTCGTCGGCCATGGTTGACGTCGCACCAGCGATGAGGCCACAACCACAGGCGGGAAGGCTAGCCTCAGCCCTCTGCTTCAATTTAATTTTTTAATTTGTGTTTTTTTTTTTTTTTCTTGAAGTGTAAGTCTCTTTTATGGAAACAAAGAGGAAAAGGGAAAAAAAGTAAAAAAAAAGCAAGAAAATAAGAAAATATAAAGGATGGAAATGCCATTGAGCAGCCGGTAAGGTCAAGTCTTTTGTTGAGACTAACACGGCCACTTCAAGCTCTAATTTTAGAAAATGAGAACACTTTGGGCTCCTATTTTAGAAATGTTTTTTTTTTTTTTTTTTGGGTCAAATATTTTATACAATGTTCATTTCAAACCCTTATTTGAGAAATTGATGGTACTTCGAGTCATTATTTGGAACTTTCCCTTGAATATATGGCATAACTTTGAAAAGTACTCCAATTATATGAACTAGGACTTGAATCCTCACCAAACGCTGCAAAATGTAGTTAATTCGGCTTGTCAAGTTTGCACTTTTCCTCACTTCTCTACGTTTTCAATTTTTTTTTCGCTTTTTGACTAGTTGACTAGTCAACACCGCAATATTACACTTTAAATAACGCAAATCAACTTCATAAGGGGTGAAATTTCCTCCAACTAGCAAATAAAAGTTCAGGCAACTGCATAATGACATGAGCTCAATTTCGTTCTTACATCTGTAGCACAAAAGTGAAAACAAAATAAACCCAAATTGTTAAAGTTTAATCTTTTCTTTCCTGGCTCTTTTTCCTAAATTTTCATTAGCTGATCAGGTTCAAGTCGGATGTGTTGTATTTATCTTTGTTCTTCTTTCATAATTTGAATGCATTTCATCGTGAATTCATCCCCCATCTTTCTTGCCATATCTAAAGATTTATGTGTTGGATAAATTCTCTTCAGATATTTTGAAGTCGACAAAACATTTCCATCAGTCTAGTCTGAAGACTTGCAGACTCTACTGGCAAAGTCTGAAGATCAAAGTCTAACGATAGCAAGACTCAAGTTTCAAAGTCTACTCTCATGGACAGTTTCCAGACCGACAAGTTAAAAACTTCTATTCTGATTCTATCTAATATGGTTTTTGCTTCAACGGCTATGGAATATCTTTCGACTGGAATCAGCACTACAAGATCTTATATTCGTATCCAAATTAATATAGATTCTCTAAAGATTCGCAACTTATTTGGAAAGTTCTACTTATGGAAACCAAGATTCTGATTGTATGGGCGAGCAGGATTGATGGGCTATCTACACTTACCTTAAAGAGCTCGAGATCTCTCTAAATTGATTCTGTCCAACGGGTTGATTGGAAGAACTTATTTGGAAGGTGCTAACGGTAATGAAGGCATGAAGAAGTATATAAGAGAGACGCTCAAGTTGTTGAAGGGTGCCGGATAGAAGAATTCCAAAGTCTCGAATCTCCTTGTTATTTTGTGATCTTATTCTTCGAGCATTACATGTAATCAAAAGAGAGAGTAAAGTGTGGTGAGACCTTGAGGAAGTGTAGTAGAGTTTCTACACTGTGGATTCAAGGGCATGAGATTGTAAACACTCTTTTTGATTCTTAGTGAAATCCAGCCAGAAGGGCTGTCCGTGCGGGAGAGTGGACGTAGGCTTGGTCTAAGCCGAACCACTATAAATCTAGAGTCTTGATTCTCTATCCTTAATCCTTTTATCTTTTATTACTTTCATTTGCAGCGATTGTTGTTTTTAATTCATTAATATCTCATTCGGGTTAAAATTTATAAAATCGCTCTAGTCACCTATTCACCCCCCTCTAGGTGCTAATTCTAGTTCTAACAATTGGTATCAGAGCTTGTGTACTCGTTTATAAGAAGTGTCTATACTTCTAGTAAAAGATCTATGGCTAGTATGTTGCCTACGGGGGTTGGTTGAAGGTCAAAGCAATTCCAGACCTCCATACTTTGATGGAAAAGACTACAAAGATATGGAAAAACAAGATGAAAGCATTCCTAAGATCGAAAGATCCTTTGGAATGGGAAGTGGTAGATAAAGGAATCATTCCCGCTGCCGCATCGAATCGAGAGAGGAAAAGAAGTTGCCGATCCTATCGAGATGACTCAAGAAGAAATAACCAAGAGACAGACTTTTGATGCTAAAGCCATTTACTCCTTATATTGTGCTTTATGCCCTACTGAGTATAACAGAATATCTTCTTGTGATACAGCAAAAGAAGTCTGGGATAGGCTTCACATTACCTATGAAGGGACTAATCGAGTGAAAGAAACAAGGATCAATATTCTTTTGGGAAAATATGAAGTCTTTAAGATGAGATCAGGAGAATCAATAACTGACATGTTTAGTCGTTTTACTGAAATTGTGAATGGTCTTGAATATCAGGGACATCCAATCTCAAGACATATGAAGGTCAACAAACTCCTACGTGGACTCTCAAAAGACTGGAATTACATAAAAACTTCAATAAGAGAGACACAGAGGATTGCTCCACTCTCTGTAGACGAACTGGTTGGAACTCTTCGCCTTACGAAGTAGAGCACACCAACGAAGAGGAAGATTCAAAATGTAAGAAATCTATTGCATTAAAGTCTAATGATTATTCTGATGTTACGACTCAAGAAGATCTAGATGACGAAGAACCGGCACTCATGATAAAGAGATTCAGAAAGTTGAACGAAAGGGAAGAAAATTCAATTGGAAGAAACAAAGCTCACAAAGGTTTCAAAACAAATCAACAGAGGAAGATGATTCTAACAAGGAAGTGACTTGCTTTGAATGCAAGAAAAAAAGGGACACATCGGACCCAACCGTCCTCTCGTTGAAGAAAATAAAAGGAAAGACCGAGAAATACAGGAAGTCACTCAAAGCAGAGACTTGGAGTGATATTGAATGTGAAGAAAGTGATGATGATTATGCCAATATCTATTTGATGGCAAAATCCGACTCAGACTCAGACCTTGATACAAACACAGACTCAGACAGTGGACTTGAGGTTAGTAATCTAAAAATTCCTATCAAAGTTTCCAAATATATTGATGAACTTTGTCTTAGTCTAAAAACCTCTGTTAAGAGGATCTCCAAATTGAAAAAGGAAAATTCTACATTGAAGCAACAGGAAAAACTTTGGAAAGAAAAGTTTGAAAAGTTGGAAAAGAACTTTACTATTGTAAAAGAAAACTCGACTCTGTTTCCAAAAAAATAATCTTTTGAAAAATGATATTTCTAATATATCAAAAAGATTTACAAATGGTTTTGAAAAGTTGGATAAGATTCTTTCGATACAAAGACCCTACTTTGATAAGTTAGGTCTTGGAATGACTTCTGAAACTATTTCACTGATTGATTTCCCAAAGGTAAAGGAAAGAATCAAACAAAGACCAACCAGAATTGTTTATAAAAATCATTTCCAAAAAGTCTTTGTAAAACCTGTTGGCAGAAATGCTTTGAAATGTTCTAAGTGTCAAAGCTCAGAACATTTTGAGAAAGAATGTCCTTTGGTTTGGAGACCTGTTAAAAGGAATTGGGCAAAGACTGTTTATTGCTCTAACTCTTATGGACCCAAGATGATGTGGGTACCAAAGAAAGCTTGAATTCGTTTTAATTACAGGTTACTATCAAAAAGGAAGATTAAATGGTATCTAGATAGTGGTTGTTCAAGACATATGACAGAGACTCAAGTTGCTTCATAAAACTTGTCCAAATAGATGGGGGAAAAGTTTCTTTTGGTGGTAACAATAAAGGAAGAATTACTGGTCGTGGTACGCAAAGATTGGAAGTCTGTCAATCAAGAATGTTTCCTTAGTTGAAGGATTAAATTACAACTTGCTTAGTATAAGCCAATTGTGTGATACTAGATTCAAGATCAATTTCCGGAAGGAACGTGCTCAGAATCGCAAAGACTTTACTCAATCTTTTACTGGACGTAGATATGGAAATATCTATCTTCTGGATGTGAATCATGAAAGATCACAGTGCTTAATATCAGTACAAGATGAAGCTAATCTATGGCATAGAAAGCTTGGCCATACCAATATGAAGCAGATCACCAAGATCTCCTCCAAGAAACTTGTTCGAGGGTTGCCCATTCTCAATTACTTAAAGTCTGATCTTTGCACACCATGCGTACTGGGTAAACAAGTAAGAAACTCTTACAAACCAATAAGTAAAGTTTCCACTAATCGTGTACTGCAGCTTCTGCATATGGATTTATTTGGACCTACTAGAACGCAAAGCATTGGTGGAAAAAGGTTCTGCCTAGTAATAGTGGATGATTATTCACGATTTACTTGGGTCTACTTTCTTTCAAGTAAGTCTGAGACTTTCTCTCACTTTTCAAAGTTTGCTAAGAAGGTGCAAAATGAGAAAGGTCACACTATCTCAAGCATTCGTACGTACCATGGAGGTGAGTTTGAAAATCAAGATTTTACTAAATTCTCGTGATGAATCTGGTTTTCAGCACAAATTCTCCTCTCCATACACACCGAACGTAATGGGGTTGTGGAAAGGAAGAATAGGTCTTTACAAGAAATGGCAAGAACTCTTTTAATTGAAAGTAATATTTCTTCAAGGTTTTGGGCTGAAGTCAAGTTTCGACTGCTTGCTATATTATTAACAAAGTATTCTTAAGACCAATTCTTGAGAAAACTCCTTATGAAATTTTTAAAGGAAAGAAACCAATTGTTTCTTATTTTCAAGTATTTGGTTGTAAATGCTTTATTCTCAAGAATGCAAATGATCGAGTTGGTAAGTTTGAAGAAAAATCGATGAAGGATTCTTTCTTGGTTACTCAACTACAAGCAAAGCCTATAGAGTATTCAACAAGAAGACTCGACCGTGGAAGAATCAATGAACGTCAAATTTCAAGACTCTCCACAAATTCAGCCAATTCGATCAAGAATCGAAATCTGTTCCAGACTTTGCTAGATCTTCCTCCCGTGAAGCAGTTCAAAATTCAGAAGCAGTACAACAAGTTACTGATGGAGAATCAACTCAAGAGAAAGATCAACAATCTATTAGACTGTCCAGTAACTGGAAGCACAAGTCTAGTCATCCTGAATAACTCATTATTGGAAACATTAATGAGGGAATTCGAACAAGATCCAAAAGGCGAGAAGAGTCTAGTGCTGTTGCACTTATTTCTGAAATAGAACCCAAAAACATTGAAGAAGCCTTAGCTAATGAAAGCTGGATTGAAGCAATGCAAGAAGAGCTCAGACAATTCAGTATTAACGACGTATGGGAATTGACTCCTAAACCAAAAGGTAAATCTGTTATTGGAGCTAAATGGGTTTTCAGGAACAAAGTCGATGAAAAAGGCAAAGTGACAAGAAACAAAGCAAGACTCGTGGCTAAAGGATACACGCAAGAAGAAGGGATAGACTATGATGAGACTTACGCTCCAAAGAGCAAGGTTAGAAGCAATCGATTACTACTTGCTTTTGCTTGTTATAAGAATTTCAGGTTATTTCAAATGGACGTCAAAAGCGCATTCCTAAATGGATTTATTCAAGAAGAAGTCTATGTGGAACAACCTCCGGATTTGAAGACTCAAAGAAACCAGACTCGGTGTTCAGACTGAAGAAAGCTTTATATGGTTTAAAACAAGCTCCTCGAGCTTGGTATGAAAGGCTAAGTAACTTTTTAATTCAAAGTGGTTTCTCTAAAGGAAAGGTAGATACTACCTTGTTTATTAAAAAGGAATGTAAAAGCTTTCTACTTGTTCAGATTTATGTTGATGATATTATATTCGGATCATCTAATGAGACTTTGTGCAAGAAATTTTCTAAGTCCATGCAGGATGAATTCGAAATGAGCATGATAGGTGAACTATCCTTCTTCCTTGGTCTACAAGTGAAACAACTGAAAGAAGGAATCTTTATTCATCAAGAAAAATATGCAAAAGAACTTGTTAAAAAGTTCGGTCCGGAGAATTGCAAAAAGACTACATACCTATGTCAAGTTCTTTGAAAATAGACAAAGATGAAGCGAGGAAGAAAATCGACCAAAAGTTATACGGAGTATCATTGGTTCACTTCTTTATCTTACTGCATCTAGACTTGACATATTATTTAGCGTTTGTATATGTGCTAGGTTTCAATCGATCCTAAGGAATCTAATTTAAGTGCTGCCAAACGTATCATTAAATATGTTGCAACTACGCTAAGATTGGTCTATGGTATCCCAAAGAATGAGACTTTACTCTTCTTGGTTATTCGACGCAGATCTTGCAGGTTGTAGAGTTGAAAGAAAGAGCACTTCGGTACTTGTCAATTACTTGGAAACAAGGGCGTATCTTGGTTTTCAAGAAAGCAAAGTACCGTGGCCCTTTCAACAGCTGAAGTAGAATACGTAGCCCTTGGGAGTTGCTGTTCTCAAATACTATGGATAAAACAACAACTATGAGACTTTGGTATTGAAGACTCTTGCACAGAGATCAAATGTGACAATACCAGCGCAATCAATCTTACAAAGAATCCTATCCTACATTCAAGAGCAAAACATATTGAGATTCGACATCATTTTATAAGAGATCATGTTCGAACAAAGAAGTCTTGATACAATTTATTGACTCAAAGAATCAACTGGCAGACATCTTCACAAAGCCACTTGAGAAAAGTTTATTTGAGTCTATTCGTTCAAGACTCAACATTTTGTCTCTTGAAGACTGCTGAAGCTTAGACTCAGAATCTAAGTCTGACAAAGTATCAAACTCAAAGATGTAGACTTGGAATACCAATCGACACGACTGTAAGTTGTTACAATTACAGTTCATTTACTCACTTAAACTGAAAACTCGAAAAGGTAAGATTGTCTGGTTCTCTCTAATCGAGTTTATTAAGGCAGTTAATCTTAAAAAGGGTGGTTATCAATTTATTTAAGGCAATTATTTTTTTGAAAATGAAATTTTTTTTCTAAACGCGACGCTTCAGATACCACGATTCGATTACTTTTTATACTCCTTCTCCTTCTCTTTTTACTTTACCCAGAAACCCTAGTTCACAATTTTTTCACTCTCTGAGATTTCTCTCCTCAAGTTCTTCTTCTCAAGTTTTTGACTTTCTTGCGACACAAGTGTGAAAGTTCCATCCAAGAAAGCGACAATGTCTTACAAAAGGAAATCCTCAAGAATAGCGAACAGGGGGACCACAAGGGCTCGGTGAGGGGCCTACGCATTTTGATCTCACGTAAGAAAGTGACTTTCCAAGTGAACAGACGCACCAACAATCTCAACAGCGCACCTCCTCGACTAGATCCCATGTTCGTCATCCTCAACATGCGAGGGGAATCATTGAAGATATCGAACCTGTAAGGTCTCTTAAGCCTGCTTTTGTTTATAGGCTCTATTTTGCGTTGAAGGAAGGAGGTTCTGCACTGACTTTCATTGATGAGTTTTTGAAAGAAAAAAGGCTATAAGAATGAGACACATTTTCTCATTGTGATGGGGTGATCAGGCGTTGTTCCTGTTGGAACGGCTGCAAAACCTTTGCAAACTTTCCGAGTGACCCTCGCTTTGGTAGTGCAAATCAGCCTGAGGTGAAGGATGATGATGAGAAAATGTATGTGCATTTTAAGCCTAGAATGGGTGTGGCTGCAACTCTTCGAGGAAAGAGGGATGAATTGTTTCGATCTGAGGAACATAAGAAAGTGTATGGGAAATTGCTGAAGCGTGGGGTGATGAACCCACGAACCGTGGATTTTGATTTTCTGGATCTATTGAGCATCAATCTGAGAGAGAAGTTTGAGAAACTTCAACTTCATAAGTTCTACATGACGAGTGCGAGGTGGCTTATTCTCGAGATTAACAGCCTATTTTTATTCCAACCTCGCTTTCTTGATGCCAATAGTTTTTCGTTTAATGTGAGAGATAGAGAGTATGTGGTGGACACAGATACTCTGGCGGATGTAATTGGTGTGGAAAGAGGAGCTTTCCAATCAATCTCAGTGTCGTGAGTCATGCAACTTTGGAACTTGCGAGAGACGAATCGCGAAGGTCGTCTCTCCTACTCAAGGATGAATACTACAAACACTTTGCTTCACAAGATAGTGATCAACTGTCTCAGACCGAAATCGACTTCGAAGACAGATGTATCCATCTCGGAAGCCAAATTGATGTATGCAATCAAGATCGGTCTTAACTTCTCTTTGCCCCATACTATCATGTTTCACATGTACAGGTCTATGGCGAAGGACAAGGGAAAACTCGCTTATGCTTTGCTCTCATCACTCGTCTTTTTAGACACTTGAACATTCAGCCTCCCCACATTCTCTCTCGTGAAGACTATTGATCAAATGGTCATTGGGCCGAGGATGATTACAAAAATGCGTCTAAAAGAACTTAGCAAGAAGTCGGAGCAGTTCAAGGAGAAAACCCCGTGAAGACCAGACCAGACTCTTCGCTCGCTAAGAGGAAAGGAAAGGAACCATGAATCAAGAAGAGGCGGGCAATCATCTTGGAGGATGAAGATGATGAGGATGATATGCCTATCTCGCCTTTGTTTCTCGCAGAAGTAAGAAGAAAAACAAGTTACAGAGGAAACTGAGAAAGGAAACCAGGAAAAGGCATTCTTGCAGGAAGAAGAAGAGGAAGAAGAAGAAGAAGAAAGAGCAAAGACAGACTCCCAAAGAACAACTCACTCACATGCGAAGAAGATCGAGCGAGATTCTCCGGCGAAAAAAGGAGGATCAACAACACTTTGCCACCGAGGAAACTCCTCAAAAGAAGAGTACTTCTCCCCCTCCGAAGACATTGAAACAGGGGGAGATGTCCAAAGAGAAAGTACTCCTCTTCTCTTAACATTTACTAGTGCAAGTGTTAGTAGATCACCTCCTAGTGCAGAAGATGTTCATGCTTTGCTCATTTCCCGAGGGAGAGGCAACATCTCCAAACATTGATCTCCCTGCTGATATTCACTCCACTGGCTTAACTCCACCATCAGACCGAGTTGATGCAAGCACATAAACTGACAATTCAGCTGATTTCGAAAGGTTGCTTGAAATCATTATGGAGCTCAAAGGCCAGATATATGCTATGGGGTGTGAATTTCAGACTCTTCAAAATGAGAATCATGCTATGTTCATCTCCTTGCATGATCAGATTAAAGATGTTCAACGTCAGGTTCAGGCCACTGCAAAAGGCACTGCTCTAACTCAACTACAGGAGGATTTGAGGAAGCTGGAAGGAACTGTCAAGTCTATGGAGGACTTTCAACTTGTTCGCATTCCTCGCGCTCCTTGATTTTCTCACCTTTTTATGATGACAAAAAGGGGGAGAAGACTTTGCAGATTTTCACTTTATTCCAAACTTTCAAACTTTCACTTTTATCTTTTTGGATTTAATATTTTTGTTTGGTTATGTTTGACATTTTGACTTTATCTTGAGTTTTTGAATGCTTGCTCATTACTGCATTACTTTAAGCTGTTAAAGTAGATAAAGATAGTTGATTGATATCTGCACAGGACTAATTTATTTTCTGTGGATGCAGATCTGTATACAGGACAAATTTGAGTACAAGATAAGTCTGTGTACAGGACAACTTATACTATCTTTACTCTAATCTATCATTGCTAGCTTAAATGTTGTATTGCAGGACAATAGTATTCAAATCAAGCAGGAAAGTTTTGTCACCATAAAAAAGGGGGAGATTGTTGGATAAATTCTCTTCGGATATTTTGAAGTCGACAAAACATTTCCATCGGTCCTAGTCTCGAAGACTTGCGGACTCTACCGGCAAAGTCTGAAGATCAAAGTCCGACGATAGCAAGACTCAAGTTTCAAAGTCTACTCTCATGGACGTTTCTAGACCGACAAGTTAAAAACTTCTATTCTGATTCTATCTAATATGGTTTTTGCTTCAACGGCTATGGAATATCTTTCGACTGGAATTAGCACTACAAGATCTTATATTCGTATCCAAATTAATATAGATTCTCTAAAGATTCATAACTTATTTGGAAAGTTCTACTTATGGAAACCAAGATTCTGATTGTATGGGCGAGCATGATTGATGGGCTATCTACACTTACCTTAAAGAGCTCGAGATCTCTCTAAATTGATTATGTCCAACGGGTTGATTTGAAGAACTTCTTTGGAAGGTGCCAACAGTAATGAAAGCATGAAGAAGTATATAAGAGAGACGCTCAAGTTGTTGAAGGGTGCCGAATAGAAGAATTCCAAAGTCTGAATCTCCTTGTTATTTTGTGATCTTATTCTTCAAGCATTACATGTAATCAAAAGAGAGAGTAAAGTGTGGTGAGACCTTAAGGAAGTGTAGTAGAGTTTCTACACTGTGGATTCAAGGGCATGAGATTGTAAACACTCTTTTTGATTCTTAGTGAAATCCAGCAAGAAAGGCTGTCCGTGCGGGAGAGTGGACGTAGGCTTGGTCTAAGCCGAACCACTATAAATCTGAGTCTTGATTCTCTATCCTTAATCCTTTTATCTTTTATTACTTTCATTTGCAGCGATTGTTGTTTTTAATTCATTAATATCTCATTCGGGTTAAAATTTATAAAATCGTTCTAGTCACCTATTCACCCCCCTCTTGGTGCTAATTCTAGTTCTAACATTATGTTGCACAACAAAAATGATGAGATTGTCAACGAGTTAGGATAGGCAATTGTCAACGAGTAATGAGATTGTCAACGGGTTAGGATAGGCAATTGTCAACGAGTCATAATAGGCAATCAATGGGAAGTTGGAATTAGTCTAAGTCGATAGCGTATTCAATTTTGGGGGACTAACAAGAATACAAGGATTTTTTTATGTGGATGTCAGAATTAGCAGTCTTAACGGTGCCCTGACTTGGAACTTAGTGGCTTTTTCTGATGGCTTTCTATCGGTTCATCAGCCTTGAGATTGCAGGGGTCTTCATTCTTCAGTGATCTCTCTTCTCCCTTTCTTCCGTCTTCTTAGTTCACTCAGCAGGTTCGCTGATTTTGAGAACTTGACTGCTTCAAGCAGTATGAAAGCTTTAGTGGCACTTTCCATGTGTCTTGTTCTCTTCTCTTGTAATGCCCTTGTTTCCAATGCATTAGTTACCATAACAACAAATCAGTCGATTCAAGACAACGAGAACCTACTTTCTGCTGGTGGGACATTTGATCTGGGGTTCTTTAATGTGGGTGATCCCCCAAAGCGATATCTGGGAATATGGTGCAAGAAAATAACCACAATGACAATAGTGTGGGTTGCAAATAGAGTCGCACCCCTTGCGGATGCATCAGGTACTTTGAGGGTTACTAGCCGCGGAAGTCTCGTCCTTCTTGACGGGAATGGAAGTGACATCTGGTTGTTGAACTCACCAATTCCGGTGCATAATCCAATTGCGCAGCTCTTGGATTCAGGAAATTTGGTTGTGAGAGATGCAGATGGCAGTGATCCCAATAATTTCCCGTGGCAGAGTTTTGACTATCCTACAGATACATTTCTAGCCGGTATGAAGATAGGATGGAATAGAACGTCAGGCTTCAATCGTTATTTAACATCACGGAAGAGCATTGATGATACTTCTCCAGCTAACTTCACGTGTCCACTTGATCCGAATTGCTACCCACAACTCCTATTGAAGCAGGGTTCTGACATCAAGTTCAGGTCAGGACCATGGAATGATCTTCGATGGAGTGGCACACCTAGTTTAAATGCAAACCCATTCTACAGGTATGAATTTGTGTTAAATAAGGAAGAGATGTACTACCGCTACGAGCTCCTCAACAGTTCGGTCATTTCCAGGATGATATTGATGCCCAATGGCATGTTACAGCGATTCACTTGGATTGACTGCAGGGTTGGACGCTTTACCTCACCGTGGCAATAGACCAATGTGACAACTATGCATCATGTGGTGCCTATGGTAGCTGTAGGGTCGATACTTCCCCATTGTGTAGGAGCTTGAAAGGCTTTGTGACCCGATTTTCTCAAGAGTGGGATATTTTGGATTGGTCAAATGGGTGTGTGAGGAGAAGTCCTTTGGATTGTGAGAAGGACATATTTGTGAAGTATTCTTGGTTAAAATTGCCGGATACTCAGTCTTCCTGGTTTAACGAGAGCATGAATCTTCAAGAATGCAAAGCAGTTTGCATGAAAAATTGTTCCTGTATGGATTATTCGAGCTTTGACATCCGTGATGGAGGAAGTGGTTGCTTGCTGTGGTTCGGCAAGCCGATTGACATTAGAGAGTACAGCGACTACGGGCAGGACCTCTACATCCGGATGGCTGCGTCAGAATCAGGTATTCATTTATTATAGACATGAATTTTGCTAGATACTGGAGAAAAATGGACACACATCTTTGAGGGAGAGCTTAGAGAAGTACAATATCAGTGATGCATAGGAAACTCGATTGGTCTTCTACAGGTACAAGTCTTCACGTCATTTTCGAAGATACAAAACCATGATGGATTTCTGACAGTCCAGACAGTCTATTCAACTTTTCAAGTTAGTTTACTACATAATTTCCTGGGTGTTGATTATTCAAAGGTTCAATGAAGAAAATGTTCATGAAGACTTTAAGAGTGTCGTTACCCGCAGAAGGGGCTGTAATACACAGCTTTTCTATCATTGGAATGTTAGTCTCTTTAAGAATCTTTTCTAGCGACTTCCCAAAGTCAAATACAACGAGGATGTCCGCTTGATACTTATAGAATTTCTGAGACAGCAGCCTAGTCTTCAAACATTTCTATTCTCTGGTTAATTTGCAGGTTCAATCAACATGGGAACAGTGGTAGGAGCCTCGATTACTCTTTTGTACTTTACTTCATCCTCTGTCACAGTGATTTCCGGTGAACTTTGACATTTTAACTATGCATCAATCTATGCAACATGGCAAGAGCATAGTTTCAGCTGGGGGGACATTCGAACTAGGATTCTTCAGCCTCCATTATCCTGCAAAGCATTACCTCGGAATATGGTACAAGAAAATAAATCCCATCAAAGTAGTATGGGTTACCAACAGAGTCATTTCACTCAGTGATTCATCCAGTACTCTGAAGATCACTAGACAGGGAAGTCTCATCCTTCTTGGGAGTGAAATATGGTCTTCCAACTCATCAACGCCCTCACATTATCCAGTTGCTCAGCTTCTGGACTCGGGGAATCTCGTAGTGAGAGATTTAGGCAATACTGGTTCTGATAATTTTCCTATGGCAGAGTTTTGACTACCCAACAGATAATTTTCTGGCGGGGATGAAGTTAGGAAGGAACACAATTAGTGTAATATATGGGCTTTCAAAACAAGAAAAGAAAAAGAAAGGGTTGAAAAGTCAAAAAGGGAGGCTGAGGGAGAGATGTGGAACCTTCGGCTGGTTATAAAAGAGAGAAAGAGGGAGAGAAAGAGAAGAATATCGGCAGAAGCAGGACAGAAACGAAAAATAGGGAGAAGAGAGAAAGAAAAGAAAAGAAAAAAGGAAAAAGGAAAATTTTGGCGCGCCCGTGATCCGAACGCCTCATCAAGCCGACTCAAGTGTGTTTTGCAACGCCGGTAAGGAATCGAAGCTTTTAATCGCATACTTCAAGCAATCGCCGTAATTAGGGCTCAAAATTCGGATTTCTTGGATTTTTGTGTGGCGAAGCCCGATTTTTGAGTCGTTAAGCTGTATATTTTTATAGAAATGGTACTTTGGGATGTTGTGAAGCTATAGCATCTTACGGATCGTGATTTGAGCTTGTGGTTTGTCCGGAACGGAATTTTGAAGTTGGGGACGCAATCTGGTACTGTAGCGGCAGTAGCTTCGAGCCTCTTTTTTTGTCGTTTTCGGTTCTGTTTTGGAGCAGCTGAGTTGGGGTTGTTGCTGTACATTAAAAGAGCTTTCTAAAGACTGTAAGATGGCTTGAAATGGAAATTTGTGGAGGAAGTTATGGCGTGACGAAGTTGGCGCATGGACCGCGTCTAGCTGAAATTGTTGGGTTTCTGCTTTTTGTGTGCTTTTGTGGCGCGTAGGTGTCGTTTATCGACTAATAGGCCTAGTTTAGGCGAGTCGTTGTAAGAATATTCCTTTTTACTCGGCCTTTTGATATTGTTTTTCCGTTAATTGTTAGGGATCCGAGTGCGTGGTTCGAGTGAGCGTCGTATTTGATTTTTGGCTTTTCCCCGGTGAGTGACACTATTTCTTCTTTGTATTTTAAACTCATGTTTTGAGAAACATGGTGAATTATATACTTTATGAGTTGATAAAATGCATCTTTTGTTGCATAAAACAGGATCGAGCTATTACTTGCCATATTTGTTGTTTGAAATGAATTATATTTCGATTTTTATTGAAATGGTTGTTTGAAAATAGTTTGTGAAATTCTTTATGAAAGAATCGAAGAATGCTTTGATATTTATTTATCAAATTTTGAGTTGTGACATGACTTCCTTTTTGATGTTGGATTGCTGGATAGTGTGATTGGTGGTTAGTGCTCAATGTCTCTGTGGACCCTGAGGGGTGTGGGTATGCGCATACTATTCTAGGATATCCTTGTGGGCCGAGCCACCGGCTAATAATAGGTGGAGACCTTGCCAAAGGGGGAATCTTGGTCGTCTCGTCACGGGCGTTACACGTGACCATGGTTAGACATTTGAGTATGAATTGGTCAATGGAGTAGACCATTGACGTGTGATTTGAGTTTAGTCGATGGAATGGACCATCGATGTGATTTGATGAGATTAATCAATGGAATAGACCATTGATACGTGTTTTACGAGATTGACTAATGGATTCGACCATTGGTACTTTCGGTATTTGAGTTGTGTTTGTGTTTTAAAATGTGCATAGTGATTTCTCGATCCGCTTAGAAGAAATGTGTTACTCACTGAGCCGTGGTAGCTCACTCCTCTCATCTACTTGCTTTTTAGGTTCTTCAGTGAGTCGCGAGTAGGCGTGAGCGTTCGTTCGGGGAGGACTTTTGTGGTGGAAATTTTTGGGTATGACTTGTGCATAGTTATAAGGTTTATGTTTTGATCTTTTGTGGATTATAGATATACTCGATATTGTAACCAAATACCCTTTTTGTTATATATATATATATGGATGTATATATATTGTTTTTGGGTTGAATTTTGGTTATGTTGAGGCTGCGTCCTTTGGAAAAAGGACGGCCGTGTCATGCCCCTTTTTCTTGTGAATCGGGGTGTGACAATTAGAGGCTTTGATCGTTATCTGATGTCTTGGAAGAGTGTAGATGATCCTTCTCCAAGTAATTTCTCATACCAACTTGACCCGAATGGGTTTCCCCAGATACTTCTTAAGCAGGGCTCCGCTGTCAAGTCTAGGTTAGGGCCGTGGATTGGTGCCCGACATGGTGGAATGCTTAATATGAACCCCAATCTGAATTACAAGTATGAACTTGTTCTTGTTAGGACTAGAATTAGCACCTAGAGGGGGGTGAATAGGTGATTAAAGCGATTTTAACAATCAAATCCGAATATGAGATTAATGAATTAAAAACAACAATCGCAGCAAATGAAAGTTATGAAAGATAAAAGGATTAGGGAGAGAGAATCAAGACTCCGTTTATAGTGGTTCGGCTTATATCAAGCCTACGTCCACTCTCCCGCACGGACAGCCCTTCGGCTGGATTTCACTAAGAATCAAAAAGAGTGTTTACAGCTCACGCTCTTGAGTCCACAATGTAGAACTTCTACTACACTTCCTCAAGGTCTCACCACTCTATGATCACTCTTTTGATTACATGTATTGCTCGAAGAATAAGATCACAAACGAAATATGGAGATTCGACTTTGGAATTCTTCTATCCAAGACCCTTCAACAACTCGAGCGTCTCTCTTTATACGCTTCTTCATGCCTTCATTACCGTTGGCACCTTCCAAAGAAGTTCTTCCAATCAACCCGTTGGACAGAAATCAATTTGGAGAGATCTCAAGCTCTTTAAGGTAAGTGTAGATAGCCCATCAATCCCGTTCGCCCATACAATCGAATCTTGGTTTCCATAAGTAGAACTTTCCAAATAAGTTGCGAATCTTAGAGAATCTATATCAATTCGGATACGAATATAAGATCGTGTAGTGCTGAATCCAAATAAAGATATTCCTTAGCCATTGAGATAAAAACTATATAGAATCGAATAGAAGTTCATTTATCTTGTCGGTGGAAACTGTCCATGAGAGTAGACTTTGAAACTTGAGTCTTGTTGATGTCGACTTTGATCTTCGAGACTTTGCCGGTAGAGTCCGCAAGTCTTCGAACCGGCATCAAAAGAAATGTTTTGTCAACTTCAAAACTTCGAGGATAATTTATCCAACAATCTCCCCCTTTTTGATGGTGAAAAAACTTTCTTGCGATTTGAATACTATTGCCCTGCAAAACAACTTTTAAGCTTGCAAAGATATCATTAGAATAAGAATAGTATAAGATGTCCCGTACGCGAGATGTCCCGTACACGTACTTACCCCCGTACACGATCCGCATCCACAGAAACCTTATTAGTCAATGCAGACTTTACTATCTATATCTAATTTTAACAGCTTAAGGTAATGCAATAGTAAGCAATCATTCAAAAACTCAAGATAAAGTCAAAATATCAATCACAAACAAACCATTAAATCCAAAAAAAATAGAAATGAAAGTTTAAGGTTTGGGTTTGGTTTGAGAATAGAGTGAAAATATGCCTGCAAAGTCTTCTCCCCTTTTTGTCAAGATTAAAAAGTAAGAGAATCAAGGAGCACGAGGAACGCGAACAAGTTGAAAGTCCTCCATAGACTTGACAGTTCCTTCCAGCTTCCTTAAGTCTTCTTGAAGTTCGAGAGCAAGTGCCTTTTGCTGTGTCCTGAACCTTACTTTGAACATCTTTCAGCTGATCATGTAAGGAGATGAACATAGCATGATTCTCATTCTGACTAGTCTGAAAGTCACACCCCATAGCATATATTTCGCCTTTGAGCTCCAATATGATGTCAAGCAACCTTCGAAATCTCCCCGAATTGTCGGGCCCAGTGTGCTTGCGTCAACTCGGTCCGATGGTGGAGTTAAGCCGGTGTGAATGTCGGCGGGGAGATCAATGTTTGGAGATGATGCCTCTCCCTCGATTATGAGCAGCATAAACATCTTCGCATCGTGGCGATCTGCTCACACTTGCACTTGTAAATGTCGGGAAGAGGAGTACTTTCTCTTTGGATATCTCCCCCGTTTCCATGCCTTCGGAGGGGAGAAGAACTCTTCTTTCGAGGAGTCTCCTCGGTGACAAGGTTGTGCCGATCCTCCTTTTATTGGAGAATCTGTCTTGGCTTGTGAGTCTCTGGGTTTATACCGAGAGTCCGTCCCGGCTCGACTCTTCCTCTTCATCTTTTTTCTTCCTTTTTCTCTCGTTCTTTCTCTTTTCTTCCTCTTTCTCTTTCTCTTCTTCCTCTTCTTCTTTCTCTTTCTCTTCTTCTTCTTTCTCTTCTTTCTCTTCTTCTTTCTCGTCTCTTCTTCCTTTTGCAAGGATTCCTTTTCCTGGTTTCCTTTCTCGCTTTCTTCGCAAACCGTTATTCCTCGGAACAGTGATACAGAGAACAATACCGAGAAACAAAGGCTGAGATAGGCATATCATCCTCATCATCTTCATCTTCCAAGATGATTGCCCGCCTCTTCTTGATAGGACCAGTCACAGGTTCCTTTCCTTTCCTTTTTGCCGCAGAAGAGTCTGATTTGATCTTCACAGGGGTTTTTTCTTTGAACTGCTCCAGCTTCTTGCTGAGTTCCTTCAGACGCATCTTTGTTATCATCCTCAGTCCGATGACCATTCGACCAATAGTCTTCACAGAGAATGTGGGAGGGTTTGGATGTTCGATGTCCGAAAAGACGTGTAATGAGAGCAAAGATAAGGGAGTTGTCCCTTGTCCTTTGCCATAGACCCGTACATGTGAAACATGATAGTGTGTGTGAGAAAATTAAGACCGATCTTGATTGCATACATCAACTTTGCCTCGGAGATGGATACATCTCGTCTTTGATGTTGATTTTGGTCTAAGACAGCTTGATCACAATCTTGTGAAGCGAATATTTGTTGCATTCATTCTCGAGTAGGATAGACGACCTTCAGCAATTCGGTCTCTTGCAAGCTCCATGGTTGCATGACTCACGTTACGTAAATTGATTGGAAAGCACCTCTTTCCACACCAATTACGTCTGCCAGAGTGTCTGTATCAACAACATATTCTCTATCTCGCACGCTAAATGAAAAGCTGTTCGCATCAAGGAAACTGAGATTAGAGTAAAAATATGCGGTTAATTCAGAATAAGCCACATCACATTCGGTGCAAAACTTGTGCGCTTGAAGTTTCTCAAACTTCTCTCTCGAGATTGATGCTCAGAAATCCAGAAAATCAAAGTCCACCGTTCGTGGATTTATCACCCCCTCGCTTCAAGAGTTTCTCATACATCTTCCTCGTGTCCAGTCGGATCGAAACAGTTCATCCTTCTTTCCTCGAAGGTTTGCAGCCACACCCATCCAAGGTTTAAAATGTAAAAACATTTTCTCATCATCATCATTTCCCTCTGGTTGATTGAAGCTACCAAACCTAGGGTCACTAGGAAAGTTTGCAAAAACTTTTGCTTCTATTCCAGCAGGAACAACGCCTGATCTTTCCATCACGGTGAGAAAGTGCGTCCCATTTCTATAACATTTTTCTTTCGTAAATTCATCAATGAAGGTCATTGCGAGACCCACCTTCCTTCAATGCAGTAAAGCCTATAAACAAAAGCAAGCTTGAGTGATCTTACCGGTTCAACATTTTCAAGCACTTCTTCGCATGTTGAGGGCGACTATCATGAGGTCTAGTTGAGGAGGAGCGCCGTTGAGATCGTTGAGGAGACCGTTCATTGGAAAGTCGCTTTCTTCGTGAGATCGAAGTGCGTAGGCCCCTCTCCCGAGCCCCGTGGTCCCCCGCTTGCAATCCTTGATGATTTTCTTTGGTAAGACATTGTCGCTTTCTTGGAGAAACTTTCACACTTGTGTCGCAAGAAAGTTAAAAACTTGAGAAGTAGAAATCGAGGAGAGAAATTCCAGAGAGTGAAAAGCTTTTGAACTAGGGTTTCTGGGTAAAGTTTAAAACGAAGAATGAGAAGAAGTATAAAAGGTAATTGAATCGTGGTAACTGAATCGACGCAAAATAAATTCCTTTTTGAAAAATAACTGCCTTAATAAATCGATAACCACCCTTTATAAAATAAACTGCCTTAATAAATATGATTATCCATAAATAAATGACAAACTTACCTTTTCGAGATAAAAGATTAAGTAAATGAACTTACAAATGTGTCGATTGGTATTCTCGGTCTACACCCTTTTGAGTCGATACTCCGTCGCCGACTTTAAGATTCTCGAGTCCGAGCTTCAACATTCTTCAAGAGATACAATATTGAGTCTTGAGCGAATAGACTCAAATAAGCTTTTCTCAAGTGGCTTTGTGAAGATGTCCGCAGTTGATTCTTCGAGTCAATGAATTGTATCAAGACTTCTTTGTTCTGAACATGATCTCTTATAAAATGATGTCAAATCTCAATATGTTTGGCTCTTGAATGTAGGATAGGATTCTTTGTAAGATTGATTGCGCTGGTATTGTCACATCTGATCTCTATGCAAGAGTCTTCAATACCAAAGTCTCGTAGTTGTTGTTTTATCCAAAGTATTTGAGAACAAAGAACTTCCAAGTGCTACGTATTCTCGCTTCACCTGTTGAAAGAGCCACAGTATTTTGTTTTCTTGAAAACCAAGATACCACCCCGTTGCCAAGTAATTGACAAGTTCCCGAGGTGCTTTTTCTTTCAACTCTACAACCCGCAAGATCTGCAAAGTCTCGAATAACCAAGAAGGGTAAAGTCTCCTTCTTTGGGATACCATAGACCAATCTTAGCAGAGTTGCAACGTATTTAATGATACGTTTAGCAAAGACTTAAATGTGATTCCTTAGGATCTGATTGAAACCTAGCACATATGCAAACACTAAATAATATGTCGAGGTCTAGATGCGTAAGATAAAGAAGTGAACCAATGATACTCCCGTATAATTTTTGGTCGACTTTCTTCCCTCGCTTCGTCTTTGTCTATCTTCAAAGAACTTGACATTGGAATGTCGGTCTTTTTGCAATTCTCCGGACAACTTTTTAACAAGTTCTTTTGCATATTTCTCTTGATGAATGAAGATTCCTTCTTTAAGTTGTTTCACTTGTAGACCAAGGAAGAAGGATAGTTCACCCATCATGCTCATCTCAAATTCATCCCGCATAGACTTAGAAAATTTCTTGCACAAAGTCTCATTAGATGATCCGAATATAATGTCATCAACATAAATCTGAACGAGTAGAAAGCTTTTGCCTTCCTTTTTAATAAACAGAGTAGTGTCTACCTTTCCTTTAGAGAAACCACTTTGAATTAAAAATTACTTAACCTTTTCATACCAAGCTCGAGGAGCTTGTTTTAATCCATATAAAGCTTTCTTCGCCCGAACACCGAGTCTGGTTTCTTTGAGTCTTCAAATCCGGAGGTTGTTCCACATAGACTTCTTCTTGAATAAATCCATTCAGGAATGCGCTTTTGACGTCCATTTGAAATAACCTGAAATTCTTATAACATGCAAAAGCAAGTAGTAATCTGATTGCTTCTAACCTTGCTACTTGGAGCATAAGTCTCATCATAGTCTATCCCTTCTTCTTGCGTGTATCCTTTAGCCACGAGTCTTGCTTTGTTTCTTGTCACTTTGCCTTTTCATCAACTTTGTTCCCGAAAACCCATTTAGTTCCAATAACAGATTTACCTTTTGGTTTAGGAGTTAATTCCCAAACGTCGTTAATACCGAATTGTCCGAGCTCTTCTTGCATTGCTTCAATCCAGCTTTCATCAGCTAAGGCTTCTTCAATGTTTTTGGGTTCTATTTCAGAATTAAGTGCAACTGCACTAGACTCTTCTCGCCTTTTGGCTCTTGTACGAATTCCCTCATTAATGTTCCCAATAATGAGTTCCTCGGGATGACTGGACTTGTGTTTCCAGTTATTGGATGGTCTGATGGGTTGTTGATCATTTTCTTGAGTTGAATCTCCATTGACAACTTGTTGTACTGCATCTGGATTTTGCACTGCTTTATGGGAGATAGATCTAGCGAAACCAAATGATTCGATTCTTCGGTCCGTATTGGCTGAACTTGTGGAGAGTCTTGAAATTTGACGTTCATTGATTCTTCCACGATCCGAGTCTTCTTGTTGAATACTCTATAGGCTTTGCTCAGCTTGAGTAACCAAGAAAGAATCCTTCATCTGATTTTTCTTCAAACTTACCAACTCGATCATTTGCATTCTTCGAATAAAGCATTTACAACCAAATACTTGAAAATAAGAAACAATTGGTTTCTTTTCTTTAAAAATTTCATAAGGAGTTTTCTCAAGAATTGGTCTTAAAATACTCTGTTAATAATATAACAAGCAGTTGAAACAGCTTCAGCCCAAAACCTTGAAGAAATATTACTTTCAATTAAAAGAGTTCTTGCCATTTCTTGTAAAGACCTATTCTTCCTTTCCACAACCCCATTCGTTCGGTGTGTATGGAGAGGAGAATTTGTGCTTGAAGACCGAATCATCACGAATTTAGTAAAGTCTTGATTTTCAAACTCACCTCCATGGTCTGTACGAATACTTGAGATAGTGTAACCTTTCTCATTCTCGCACCTTCTTAGCAAACTTTGAAAAGAGAGAGAAAGTTTCAGACTTACTTGAAAGAAAGTAGACCCAAGTAAATCGTGAATAATCATCCACTATTACTAGGCGAACCTTTTTCCACCAATGCTTTGCGTTCTAGTAGGTCCAAATAAATCCATATGCGAAAGTCTGCAAAGAGTACGATTAGTAGAAACTTTACTTATTGGTTTGTAAGAGTTTCTAACCTGTTTTACCTAGTATGCATGGTGTGCATAGATCGACTTTGAATAATTGAGAATAGGCAATCCTCGAACAAGTTTCTTGGAGGAGATCTTGCTGATTTGCTTCATATTGATATGGCCAAGTTTTCGTGCCATAGATTAGCTTCATCTTGTACCGATATCAAGCACCGTGATCTTTCATGATTTACATCCGTAAGATAGATATTTCCATGTCTTCGTCCGAAAGGATTGAGTAGAGTCTTTACCGATTCCCGAGCACTTTCTTTCCCGGAAATTGATCTTGAATCGGTATCACACAACCGGCTTATGCTAAGCAAGTTGTAGTTTAATCCTTCAACTAAGGAAACATTCTTGATTGACAGACTTCCAATCTTGACTCCCACGACCAATGATTCTTCCTTTGTTGTTTCCTCCAAAGGAAACTTTTCCTCCGTCTTTCGGTCAAGTGTTATGAAGCAACTTGAGTCTCCTGTCATATGTCTTGAGCAGCCACTATCTAGATACCATTTAATCTTCTTTTTGATAGTGACCTGCAATTAAAAAGAATTCAAGCTTTCTTTGGTACCCACATCATCTTGGGTCCGAAGAGTTAGAGCAATAAACAGTCTTTTGCCCAAATCCTTTTAACAGTCTCCAAACCAAAGGACATTCTTTCTCAAAATGTTCGAGCTTTGACACTTGGAACATTTTAAAGCATTTCTCGCCAACAGGTTTTACAAAGACTTTCTTAAAATGATTTTTATAAGCAATTCTGTTGGTCTTTGTTTGATTCTTTCCTTCACCTTTGGAAAATCAATTAGAGGAATAATTTCGAAGTCATACCAAGACCTAACTTATCAAAGTAGGGTCTTTGTATCGAAAGAATCTTATCCAACTTTTCATAACCATTTGAAAATCTTTTTGATATATTAGAAATATCATTTTTCAAAAGATTATTTTCTTTGGAAACAGAGTCTGAGTTTTCTTTCAAGACAGTAAAGTTGTTTTCTAACTTTTCAAATTTCTCTTTCCAAAGTTTTTCCGTTGCTTCAATGTAGAATTTTCCTTTTCAATTCGGAGATCCTCTTAAGAGAAGTTTTTAGACTAAGACAAAGTTCATCAATGTATTTCAAACTTTGATAGGAATTCTTAAATTACTAACCTCGAGTTCACTGTCTGAGTCTGTATCTGAATCAGGGTCTGAGTCTGAATCAGATTTTGCCATTAAACAGTATATTGGCATAGTCATCATCACTTTCTTCACATTCGCATCACCTCCAGTCTCGCTTTGAGTGCCTTCCCAGTATTTCTCGCCTTTCCTTTTTCTCTTCTTTAACAGAGGACGGTTGGTCCTGATGTGTCCTTTTTCTTGCATTCAAAGCAAGTCACTTCTTTGTTAGAGTCATCTTCCTCTGTTGATTTGTTCTCAAACCTTTGTGAGCTCGTTTCTTCCAAATTGAATTTTCTTCCTTTTCGTTCAACTTTCAATCTCTTTATCATAAGTGCCAGCTTCTTCATCATCTAGATCTTCTTCGAATCAGAGCATCGAATAGTCATTAGACTTTAAGGCAATTGATTTCTTACCTTTTGAATCTTCCTCTTCGTTGGTTTGCTCTACTTCATAAGATTGAAGAGTCCCAACCAATTGTCTACAGAGAGTGGAGCAATCCTCTCGTGTCTCTCTTATTGAGGTTTTTATGTGATTCCAGTCTTTAGAGAGTCCTCGTAAGAGTTTGTTGACCTTCATATGTCCCGAGATTGGATGTCCCCGATATTCAAGACCATTCACAATTTCAAGAAAGCGACTAAACATGTCGGTTATTGATTCTCCGATCTCATCTTAAAGACTTCATATTGTCCCAAAAGAATGTTGATCCTTGTCTCTTTCACTGACTGTTCCTTCATAGGTAATGTGAAGCCTATCCCTGCACTTCTTTTGTCAGTACCACAAGAAGATATTCTGTTATACTCGTAGGGGATAAAGCACAATATAAGGAGTAAATGGCTTTAGCGTCAAGAGTCTGTCTCTTGGTGATTTCTTCTTGAGTCATTAGAGTGGGATCAACAACTTCTTTTCCTCTCTCAGATCCTGATGTTGCAGCAGGGATGATTCCTTTGTCTACCACTTCCCATTCCAAAGGATCTTTCGATCTTAGGAAAGCTTTCATCTTGTTCTTCCATATGTCAGTCTTTTCCATCAAAGTATGGAGGTCTGGTATTGCTTTGACCTTCAACCAACCCTGTAGGTAACATACTAGCCATAGATCTTTTACTCAGAAGTAAAGACACTTCTCATAAACGAGTACACAAGCTCTGATACCAATTGTTAGGACTAGAATTAGCACCTAGAGGGGGGTGAATAGGTGATTAAAGCGATTTTAACAATCAAATCCGAATATGAGATTAATGAATTAAAAACAACAATCGCAGAAATGAAAGTTATGAAAGATAAAAGGATTAGGGAGAGAGAATCAAGACTCCAGATTTATAGTGGTTCGGCTTATATCAAGCCTACGTCCACTCTCCCGCACGGACAGCCCTTCGGGCCGGATTTCACTAAGAATCAAAAAGAGTGTTTACGCCTCACGCTCTTGAGTCCACAATGTAGAACTTCTACTACACTTCCTCAAGGTCTCACCACTCTATGATCACTCTTTTGATTACATGTATTGCTCGAAGAATAAGATCACAAACGAAATATGGAGATTCGAGACTTTGGAATTCTTCTATCCAAAGACCCTTCAACAACTCGAGCGTCTCTTTTATACGCTTCTTCATGCCTTCATTACCGTTGGCACCTTCCAAAGAAGTTCTTCCAATCAACCCGTTGGACAGAATCAATTTGGAGAGATCTCAAGCTCTTTAAGGTAAGTGTAGATAGCCCATCAATCCTGTTCGCCCATACAATCAGAATCTTGGTTTCCATAAGTAGAACTTTCCAAATAAGTTGCGAATCTTAGAGAATCTATATCAATTCGGATACGAATATAAGATCGTGTAGTGCTGAATCCAAATAAAGATATTCCTTAGCCATTGAGATAAAAACTATATAGAATCGAATAGAAGTTCATTTATCTTGTCGGTCCTGGAAACCGTCCATGAGAGTAGACTTTGAAACTTGAGTCTTGTTGATGTCGACTTTGATCTTCGACTTTGCCGGTAGAGTCCGCAAGTCTTCGAGCCTGACTGAAAGAAATGTTTTGTCAACTTCAAAACTTCTGAGGATAATTTATCCAACAGTTCTGACTGAGCAGGAGATGTACTGCCACAACAAACTCCTCGATAGGTCTGTGATATCCCGTTTGTACTTGAATCCAGATGGTGTTGTGCAGCGCTTCACATGGGTCGACCAAACACAGAATTGGGTTCTATATCTTGTTGGACCATCAGATGATTGTGACCTTTACATACATTGTCGAGCCTATGCTAGCTGCAACATCAATACGTCCCTAGTGTGCAAATGCTTAATGGATTTTTACCAAAAGTCCCACAAAATTGGAGTTCCTTGAACCGGATTGGTTGTGTTAGGATAAACGCTTTGGACTGTAAAAGAGACATATTCAGAAAGTATTCTGGTTTAAAGTTGCCAGACACACGGAGCTCCTGGTCTGACAAAAGCATGGATCTTCAAGAATGTGGAGAAGTAGGCAAAAGGAACTGTTCTTGTACGGCATACTCTAATTAGATTCTGAAGGTGGAGGAAATGGATGTTTGCTGTGGTTTGGGGACTTGACTGATATTAGAGAATACGATGAAGGTGCGCAAGACCTCTATGTTAGGATGTTTGATCTGGATCCAGGTATTATTTTGCTACCAACGAGAAAATTTCCCGGTCGGTAAACACAGACAGGAAAGCCTCAGGAACAAAACATAGACACCGGATAATTCTACCTTTAATATTCAATAAATCCCATTTCTTGTTTGGAGCTCAGCAGAGCCTGATTCCTTCACTCAAGAGACAACAAAGAGTCCAAATCCAAGTCTGTCAACATATTCAATTGAATCCACCTCTACTTAAAAGCTCAAACCAATGAGTCATGGGCTAATTAGGATTATTAACTATCCACATTGCACCATATCCTTGATGAGAGACTTCTTTCATTTAACACCCTCACTGTACGCTTTAACAGTTCGGATTCAATGTTTTTTGTGCTCCAACGGCTCTTTCGAATGGCTATGATGCAGGACAATGATATCTACAAAGTCTTTCACTAGAATATTACTGATTTCAAATTTTCTCCATATGTATTTATTTCGGCACGTAGAACTTAGAGACAAAGGTTCACCATGGCTAAAGAATTTAAAACCGTATGTATTTTATGCAATGTCCCAAACCCCATACTTTGATTTTTCTTCTGTAAATAATGCTATATGAAAAAAAACCTCTACCCTTTTTTCCTGTATAAACTTCCATTCAAAAGGTTCTGAATCTGACCCTGACCTCGACTCCACCCCTCGACCCACCCTTGTCACTGGGTCAAATGCCTAGTTGCTTGAAAGAGAAATGCCTGGAATGATGGAATCGTTTCAACCAAAATTAATTGTGCAGGCTCTATGTTGTGCAATGGCTGAAGAATCTGAAAATGTGCGACTTGCTGAAGATTTCATTTCACGTTAGATATTTTTCATTCTATCTGATTTGAAAATAATACAATCTTAATGATCACGGTCTCTAACCAGAAGGGTGTCAATTTTCTTGAAATGGCTAAATGGCTTTTCGAAAACTTGGAATAAATTCTTTGGAACACAAGGGGGAAGTAATGCATAGATAGCTTTCTTTTGTGGGTCTGTGCAAATCCACTGAATTGTTGATTAGTTTGTTCTTTTTCTTGTGTGATGTTACTGAGTAAAACGTTCTATTTTCCTTGATGTAGGTGGGATATGTACATCACTGGGAGGATCTGAAAATGTGGAATGCTCGGGAGAAGATCCAGAGCCACGGTTATTTGAATTTGCCACAATAGCTAATGCTACAAACTACTTTGCAACAGACAAGAAGCTTGGAGATGGCGGTTTTGGACCCGTCTACAGGGTAATAAGCAGTGCAAGCCGTCTGTATAAAATACATTATGCCATCCATGGATTGAATATGCACCTATCTATCCTCTTATGGTAAATAGCATGGACGCACTCTCAACATATTGCACACAAGCAGTTGCACTTGCACCTCAAACACTGAGCAATATATCAGTTCTGATCAATCCCAGAAAAGAATTCATTTTGAATAGTCTTGGCTTTCTTGGCAAATGTTGGATGGATTTGCTACCTTACAACCTGGGACATAGCATAATGTAATTACATTGGGAGGATAATTCGCCTAATTTAACTACATTGGGAGAATATGATGAAAAAGAAAGTTTCCAATTCTGTCAATTTAATACGAACATAATCACTTTTTGTTAACTTTTAGGCTTAACTGTGGAAAATTTCTACAAAATTTGAGAATGAGAAAAAAGAGGAGAGATAAATTGAACATTAAATTCCAAAAAATACCTGTGAACAAAATAAGTAGTCCTTCAATTTATGACTATTTTCAGGGTATGTTGAAAACAGTCAAGAAATTGCAGTGAAGAAACTTTCAAGGAGTTCAGGCCAAGGACTAGATGAGTTCAAAAGCGAAGCCTTACACCTTGCCAGGCTTCAGCATAGAGACCTCGTGAAGCTTCTGGGATGCTGCGTTCAGAAAGAAATGTTGCTGATATACGAATACATACCCAACAAAAGCTTGGATACATTCATTTTTGGTTCAATTTCTGTCATGATTCATGATGCTCGACATCTCTTAAGCATGCTATAATGAAGTTCTATCTTCTAAGACTTTGCAAACAGTCATCACAGATGATTGTACTAATGTCTCCATTCTTATGACATGAGATTTCACACAAATTAAACTTGGAATCGTTGCTCATTTACCAATAGGATAAAGATTGATGAACTCTATAAGAGTAACATTCATTAGCGTGAATCACTTCATCTGTCTTCTTCAAATTGCAGTAATGAACTGTGCGTGTCACGCCTCGATCCTCGAACGCGCGCCCATTCCTCACTTGGTCGATTAATAGCGACGTCCCAAGACGCATCGCCGACCCTTTCATTTATAATATGCATGCGGAAGCAGAAATGAAATCCCCAGACAATAAAACAATGTGATAAAAAAGTAGGGCCATATTTTTCACAACTGAAAAACCACAACCACACTTTTATACAATACAAACCACATAGTATATAATACAATACTATTCACAGAAGTCTGATCTATCATACATCAGTCCACAACTTCAGGTTTGTAAAATAGGATGGGGTCTCAGTCTTCATCCGGGTTATACTCTGGATCGTCTTCAAGATCCTCCTTTGACTCCTCTTCCACTCTTCTTAAGGGTCCTCCTCCTCAGACTCCTCCTCAGGCTCTTCTTCTGCAGGCTCCTCCTCAGGTTCATCCCACTCTTGATCCTCCTCCTGCTCAACGATTTCCCCTTCTTCTTCGCTCTAGTTAGCGCCCCCAGCTGAGTATACTGGAGGTTCAGGATCGCCCTCGAGTTTGGGATCCTTGGCATCCACTACCGACCCATCCTCAGGATCTACCATCCCTTTCCCAAATGCTTCTTCTAAAACGATCAGAGGTACATCACCTTCCGGTATGGGACCCTCACTTCGCCCATCATGATACTCACGATACCATGCTCGGTACTCATAGGGCACATTGGTGGGTCCACCCACATCAACCCCAATCGTGGATTTCACCAGCACATATTCTAAGCCTTCAGGGTGGGGGTGTATCAGAAAGTGAATCACTAACTTCGTGATATCTTCGGGTATACCGTAATGCATGGGAAGACGAGAAGGTGGAGGTGCTGCCATCTAGGGGCCTGAAATATTATCCCACAACGGGGTGAGACGACATCTTAGCGAGTTCTACCCCTTAAGACTCAATTAGAAGGCCAATATGCCATAAGGGTTGCCTAAGCACAACACAGGTCAGAGGACTTACCTTGGCCTCAAATTTCACCTGCAATTCAGTACAGTTCAAATAGGCACTCAATCAACCACTACAAATCGAAACATCGATTAATCGACCTAGTCGATTACATGTCAATTAGACCATTTCTTGGTCACTTTAAAGAATACCATATATTTTCCAGAATGGTATATCTAATCATCGAGCCACGTGCATTCTCTGAGATAACATACTTAGTCACCGAGCCACGTGCATTCTCCAAGATGACATACCCGATCACCGAGCCACGTGCATTCTCCAAGATGATGTACTCAATCATCGAGCCACGTGCATTCTCCAAGGTGAGGTATCTAATCAATGAGTCACGTGCATTCTCCAAGGTGCTGTATCTAATCACCGAGCCACGTAATACAACATTCTTTCTCATCTTTTATCATCATCGATAAAATATCATGTGTGGGTACACGGTCGGCCTTAGCCAAAATATAATAATTTCACTTTTATTTCCCCCACTTCTTTCAGTAGTCAAAAATAGATTTTTGGCGCTGTAGATCGATGCCTGGTAATTTTCCAATTAATTACCAAAATTATCCAATTTTTGGAATAAAATATCCATCCACACCATTTCACTCAATTTGCACAATCAGGTACTCAGATAAATAAACAGAGAGCACCACTAAAATCAGTACGAAATTCCGGTCGTCGGCTATCCCGGTCTAATTTCCTGAAAATAAATAAATAATTAAATAATTATGAAAAATTAATTATTAAATAGCAATAAATCCAACTTAGGCTCGTAATGCCTAATTGGAAGCCGAAATGGACCCGGAAAAATTCTGAGGTTCGTTCAATAAATACTAGAACCTGTCTATTTGCTAATTACACTAACCATTTGCCTAACATGCATAGGTAAATCCTTAATTTAATTATTCTAATCTAATCTATCCACATAATTGCACTTAATTAAATCTAATCAACCCCTAAGTATCATTAACCTACTAAGCAAGGTTTAGTGGGTTAAACTCACTTGTTTATCGAACCGTCCGGTTCAATTTGACGGGGAACGCAATGGGGGCCGACTTTCTCCAAAGTGGGCCTAGGTTTTGAGGCTTAGAACCACCTCAAAACGGGCCTGAAGATTGCTGAAAAACCCACTTCCTTAGCCTCTGTTTTGTGCTGAAATAGAGGGGAAACAAGCTCGGTTTAGGCGGAGATTGATTGAGGAAGGGTGCAAGGGCCATATCAAGCCTTGGCAGGGCTTACCGGCGGTGGAACGGCGGAGCACAGGCTTCGGCTGAGCTCCACAAGCTATTGGACAGTGGCTGGGACGGCATGAGGGCAAGGAGGAGGCGGTGGCACGGCAAGGTAGCGGCGTGGGCGGCGGTGCGTGCGGCAAGGCGCGACGGCGTCGCAGCGACCAATGGCGACTTTGCGGGGCTGGCGACGGCAAGGTAGCTCCGGTGGCTCTCTCCTGGTTGCTGGTGGTTGAACGGCAAGAGTGGGGGAAAAGGAAAGCTGGTCGGCAGCTTTGGAGGGAGAGAGAGGCAAGAGGGGGCCACCATCGCCAATTTTCCAATTCCTTGTCTCCTTGACCCATTCCTAGCCAAGTGTGACTTCCTTGGCTGCCATTCCTCCACCCATGCACTCCTCACAACTCTTGAAGTGGTCCAAAAATGGGCTAGACAAGGGGCATACGAATTTCAAAGACTTAGGCTTCAATTGGACACTAAATCTTGCTTCAATTAATCCAATTTGGCCTTCAAAAATTTGATCAACCTACCAACGATCATCTTGGAATTTTTCCTCACCATTACAACTCACTTGCTTCCCAATTTCACGGTCAAAAACGGTCCCGGCCTTTTTCTGGACAAAAATGACCCTAGGACGACTTTTTCCCAAAAAGTCTCAGGTTGCAGAAAAATCTTTTGAGACTGAGTCAACATTCCTAGAATTTATTGTGACATAACAGAATCTTCAATTTCTAAAATCGGACTCGAATTCGCGGTTAATTTCCATTCAATGCGTTTTTAGCATGACCTAGGCTATCGAATAACTTTCAAAAAAATTTCAGTGTAAATGACCTGTGGTCGATTTTCTTCGAGCCACAATGAACCCACTCGACTCATTGGCGACTCTCGGTTGTCGTGAAAATCTTGAGGATTCAAATACGGACACAGGGTACCAAAACAATAAGAAAATCAATCTAGTGTCGGCCGATGAGAATTTTCCAATTTAGTAGTGTCACCCACGATTAGCCACACATCTTAGTCGAACCAACCTATCTCTGATTTCAAATCGATTTTTAACTGTGCTGTAATGGCCTCTAAAGATGAGCACGGTTGAGAAGCCGATTCCTCGTCGAATTCTCAAGTCTATTGCCATAAAATTCCTTAATAGCTTCCCCAGATAGTCTAGTTATCTCAAGAGTGATCAGCTCTGAGAATAGCCCTATAGGTGCGTCAAGGAAATGCCCGATTTTTTCAGTAGAAAATAGGACTTAAAATCTGGGATGTCACAGTGCATGCCTTACTTGAAGTACATGAATTGAACTTCTGCAGATCAGGAGCGGAGGAAGCTACTTGATTGGAGTAAGCGATTTCACATCATCAGTGGAATAGCTCGGGGTCTTTTTTACCTTCACCTAGATTCTAGACTGAGAATAATTCACCAAGATCTAAAAGCTAGCAATGTCTTGCTAGATTGTGAGTTGAATCCTAAGATATCTTATTTCGGGCTTGCTAAAAGTTTTGGAGTAAATGAGACACAAGTATGTACAAAGCGAGTGGTTGGAACATAGTAAGCACTTAAATCACTGCAATATCTATGATCAAATGAATATCAAGCTCATTGCACTTGGTGGATTTATTCGTGTAGTGGTTACATGTCCCCTGAGTATGCAATAAATGGAGTTTTCTCAGCAAAGTTAGATGTGTTTAGCTACGGCCTTTCAATGCTGGAGATAATTAGTGAAACAAGAAACAGAGGGTTCTCTCACCCAGATCACCTTCTTCTTGGACATGTAAGTTTGAAATTCTTTTTCGTTTTTTTTTTTTTTTTTTTTTTGGGTTTACCGTATATCAAGAACTTCCCTTTTAATTCTTTACCAACAAAAAAAAGAACTACCTTTTAATAGATTGGTTTTCAAGTGGTCAGACATGGAAACTATTTCAAGAAGGAAGACGAATTGAATTTGTTGATCCGGTGGTCAGTAACTCGTATAACGTATCAGAAATCATGAGAACCATACACGTTGGCCTTTTATGTGTCCAGAAATGCCCCGAGGACAGGCCAACCATGTACATGGTCATTCTGATGCTAGGAAGCGATATGGCACTGTCCGCCCCAGAAGAGCCTGGAATTTTCAACGAAACAAAAGGGCCTCATGCCAATGCTCGTGTAAGCCAGCCCGAACCATGCTCCCCTAATGAAGTTACCTCGACAGCATTATCCGCTCGGTAGAAGATGCTTTCACCATGACCTCTGACCTCTCTGATTTGAAGAAGAACGTGTTCTATGGCGACATGTTCACGTTGTGAAGATGGCAGAGCCAAGTGCTGGAATGTGAGAGAGTGGCATCACCAATAGGGTACACTGCAAACCAGAACAATTCTTCCCCTCAATTTGTTGCACATTGTAGAACACTTAAGCTACAAACATTGAAATGTCTCATTGTCTTAGCATTCTACATTAATACTTCGTCTTATTCTAATGGAAAAGAAAAGGTTGTATGAAGCTGAACACCGAAAGGGAAGTTTAAATAACTAGAGAGATGTTATTACCTCAGGGTCGAAGACAACAAAGGAATTGAGGTGTTATAAGGAAATAAAATTAGTTCCTAGTGTGGTTCCTTACCCGGTGACACTTAGGAGGAGAGCTTCAACATGGGATTTTAGGCCGTATTCTTTCGGTATTAGTCATTGGCCAAGATGTACCTATTTTGGGTATGGTTGTGTTGGGGTTTCATTAATCATGTATAGATAAAATTAACAAAAAAATACAGCAGAAACAAAGATGATATATTTTATATATGATTCTCTGAAGGCGTTGTTCGTGCGTTTTAATAAAAATTTGAATATAAAAAGGGAGTTAAACGAATTACCTCTCGAAGCACGCTTTAAACGAATTGATTTGAATGTTCTTCAGTTCGAGCCCCACAAACGTCGGACCTTTAGTTCAAACACACCACCAATGGACGTCGAACAAAGAGAGAACTTGCGGATAATCACCACTATGATTGTGCTAGCAGATAATTCTCTGTATTCTTGATATTTTAGCCATGGCCCAAATGAGAGAGAATCCCCTTTTTTCCTTTTTTCGTTCGGGTACGCACACGCACACTCATGCTTTTTATAAGAACTATTCTACGTGCGGGAAACCACCCATGACCAGCAATGGTTGCTGATAATGGGAAACCACCCCACGACCAGCAACCGTTGCTGGTCATGGGTTCATGCATGATCCCACGACTAGCAACACCAGCAACCGTTGCTGATCGTGGGATCATGCATGAAAGTCATGCATGATGGTCAGCAACGGTTGCTGACCATCTGTCACGCCCCGAACCCTGGGTACGCACACATCCCTCGGCGGTCGACTAAAATTTTGCGACATTCCCAGGACGTGTCGCCAATCCTTTCGTTTTATGCACATGCAAAAGCGAAATAAACAAATTCCCTGACAACCATCAAATATTGGGATAGAGGAAAGACAAGCCAATTATCACAAACCACTTTATACACATGCCAAAATAATCTTACAGGTTTGTACACTAAAGGTCTATCCCAAAAGAACTATCGGACAATCTATACTCCGGATCCCTTTGACTTTGGCTCGGGATCCTCCACGACACCCTTCGGTATCTCCAAACTAAGGACCTAAAAAAATTGTAAACCACGATGGGGTGAGAATAAATCTCAGCGAGTCAACACCCTAAACCCCGATTAGGACGAGAATTCACTCAGAGGCGTCCTAGACATACGCCACTCAGAACTTACTTCGCCTTAGCACCTTCCTGCACATTAGTGCATCTCATAAAACATATGCACTTATAACCGTAGCATGCATAAACAATAATTGGAACGCTTCGTATCACTCATCAATCAATTCACAAGGGTCCCAATTATAAGGCCAAATTGTTATGACACGTCCCATTCCGTGCAACACAATTTCATCCCATAATCAAGCATGGATGTCTCATGTCGGTGGTTCAATCAACACTCGATATTCACTCTCAATAATCAAACTCAAGGCTCTGGAGGTGGCTCCCATGAAGTTACGTTATCGTGTAGCACTAGCCTTTGACCACAATAAGCAATAGCTCAAGGCTCTAGAGGTGACTCACACGAAGTTCCTTTACCGCGTAGCACTTAGTCCTTTTTTCCACACATAGCAACGGTACAAGGCTCTAGAGGTGGCCCCCACGAAATTACGTTATCGTGTAACACTTAGCCCTCGACTATGCATGACAGTAGTACAAAGCTCTAAAGGTAGCTCCCATGTGATTCAAGTCACCATGTAGCACTTAGCCCTTGACTACGATAAGCAACGGTACAATGTTCTAGAGGTGGTTCACACGAGGTTTCGTTATCGTGTAGCACTTAGTCTTTTACCTGCTCACAACCCATTTGATTTCCTCAACACAACACATATCACCCTTCAATAGCCACCCTTTGCCATGACCATAAACATCACCACAGCACAACCATTCACATCTATTGACACCTAAATTTTGGCGATTTAGTTTATTTATTTATTGCATAGAAAATTATGGGTTAATTTTATTAATTGCATAGCATATAAATTTAGGTTGCATTTACTTTTGATTTGCATTTTTTGCATTTTATTGGACCAGTGGCGGATGGGTTCAAATTAGATGGGCTAGGCCCACAAAGCGAGTAGGTTGGCCTAAGCCCATGTTTTTTAATAATTGAAAATTATCTCGTGGGAAAATAGAAATTTTGAAATTTTCCCGAGATATGGTTAATTCGGATAGGGCAAGTGGAAAAACAAATATTGCGTTCGGCAAAAGTGAATATCGCGTTTGAAAAAAAATCTTCGTGAATATTGATTTTGAAAAAATTAAAAACCCTAATCGATGGCCTATAAAAAGAAAAACGCATAGGGTTTTTGGGGGGCCACGCAATAGAAACACACGGCCACAAAATTAAGAGAAAAGGGGGTCGGCAATTAATACACATGAGAACACGAGAGAGTGCGCTCGTGGCTGCCCCTTGTTATTCCGTCGACCTTCTCCAACAAAGTTGTTGTCGAGTCTAAGAAGCATCCTTGATTGTGCGACGAGCAATGTATAAAGGAGAGCTTGGTCGATGAAGTCAGAATTTTAAGGATCCACTTTCTCAATGCATAAATATAGAGAAAGGAGGAGACTTTGAGGCGGTGGTCTTTGCCTTGTGAAGTTCAAGCCGAAAGAGGCAAAAGAAGGTGTCGCTACTTTGATGTTCGCAGGTCCAACTCCACGTTGCAACCATCGCCGTGCCAGTCTCTGTGTCCTGTAGCATTCCCGACGTTCCAGGAACACCCTCGAAGCTTTCCGTTGGTCTGGTTCATGGGTGATCGTCTCATACTGGCCGCCTCTCCGCAACTTGCAGAATTTCTATTTTTTTTGTAGGTTATCTGAAGTTCTCGATGACCGCATCGTGAGCATCATCAAGCGCCGCGAGCACCACGGCTGAGTCACCGTTCAGCCGTGAGTCTCAACGAGGTCTCACTGCCCATCCGTGAACCATCGCCGCCATCCTCCAATGATGCCCATCAATAGACGATCTCCAGTACCCAGCGAGTTTTACCACAAGCCAAGCGTCGTCGTTCCTTGAATTCGCAGTATTCGTGTTTGCAGGTGTCTCCGTGAGCATCGGTCATCTCCCACGGCCGCCCCGACGTCCATCTAGAGGCAATTAATCAAGTCATCCATTAGCAAGTCTTGAACCCGTTGCAACTGCTTTGATGATTCTCTGAACAACTCAACTGACACCGGATTCTTCAATGGGCACATGAGGGCGTTTCCAATGCAAAAGAAGCGGTGAAATTTGTCCTGTTTTGCTCAAGCCTTCTTAAAAAAAGGCGAAGCTTGATAGCAAAGTGAAAAGAAGTTGAAGTTCTCGGATAGAAATCCAAAGTACTCAGTCTTGTGGAATGCGTCCGACAATTACCGAGCGACCATGCATGCTACGAATCGTGGATCTTCCTCACCGTGATTCCGTGACCCATCATCCGTCCGAATTTGGAAACGTCACCCACGTGATATCGTGAATTAGGTAAGACTCTCGATTAATTTGATTTTCATATATGTCTACCTAATTCGTGATATAGTAATCTTTCTTTGAATGTTTGATCGGTATTGTCGTATCCAAGAGATCTCTTGATTCCTCATGAATTGGGAAATCTTCCTAATTTCACAACGTGCATACGATTGACAGTCCGATTTCACGCGCGAAATACGACTCACAATCGCACGGAAAAATTGCCAATCCGATCTCACGCTCGAAATACGACTCACAATCGCACGGAAAAATTGCCAATCCGATCTCACGCTCGAGATACGATTCGCGATTTTATTTGAAATTGACCAATCCGATCTCATGTGCGAGTTATGATTCGTCAATTTATTTCCAAAATGGACATGGATGATATCTTGCCTGATTTGTTGCGTGCTGTTCTTGATGTCTTATTTTGATTGCTCCCGTAAAAGAAAGGAAAAATCCAAAACATCTTAGTTAGATTAGGTTCGTTTTAGAATATTCATCATTTTAGGGTTATCTTGCATGTTTAGAATAGGAAATTTATTTATTTTGAATTTTTGAAAAAATGAAAAATCCAAAAAAAAGGGCATTCATTTAGGATGTTAGTTTTCTTTAATTTGAATTGCATGTTTAATTATTTGGCAATTTTAAATTTCGAATTTCATAAAAGAAAAAGAAAAAAATTAGAATTAGGGCATTCTTTGCATGTCATTGCATCTTAGGATAAAATCGCACGTTTCATTTTAAGTTTAGATCGATTTCTTAGATAGATTGCATCTTAAGTTAGAGATTGCTAAGTTAAGATAATATCTTAGTTTAAATTAGGATTTAGTCTGACTTGATCCTTAATATAAGCTGGATAAAATCTTAATCTAGATAGTTAATTTTTGCATTTTTCTTAATTTTGAATTTCATAAAAAATACAAAAAAAAATGTCCTAGGATAAGTTAGTTTCAAACTCTAGGATAGATTGCATGTGTTTTTAAGGAAACAAAAAGTGTCATGTGCATGTCATATAGAATTAGATTCATGAAATGCACATCATTTAGAGATTGTTATTAGGTCCATTTAATTAGAAATTGCATGTCATTAGAACTAGGTCATTTAGTTATATTGCATTGCATATAGATTAAGTTCCCATTAAATAAAGTGAAAACAGAAAAAGAAATTGCGTGTTAATTAGAAATCATATCTAGGGTTGATGATGTGAATTTTGATCTAACAACGCAGATGCTTTCGTTGCTTTGAGGTAAGTTTTTGCAATTTATTTACTGTTTTGTCTGGGTGTTAAATTGGTGGTTTGCGAACCTGCATGATCACCTCACATGTTAGGGAGATAAATTAAAATCAATTCAAATTGCTTGCCAAACATTTTTTTGAAAATAAAAGAATGGTACCGAAAGGGCATTAGAGAAATCTAGTGTAACCAAGTCCCCGTACCCATAGTCTCTGGTTCGTAGGAGTAAAGTAAAACTCCCATTACTTTACTTGGGTTTCTAATCGACCCACCAAAAAAATAGATTAGTGGCGACTCCTAGATAAAATCCATTTGCATGTTTAAAAATTTTAACCTAAGTCGCGAATTGGTATGGGCTTGGGAGAGCCTGAGTTAAGTCTAGGCTTAACAATCCATTAGCCAAACCCTAAGTGGTTCACACTCGAAAAAAAATTGGTCGTGACAACATCTCATCACACACAAGTCCCAAGCATATCACAAGTCAACCACATCACCAAATATGCAATTTCTAGCAAGCAAAGTATCAAGAACAATCACGAACTACTACCGGTCCTAATTGGCAGAAACGGTTCACTCGGACGTCTCCAAGTTTAAATCCAGAAACCTAATCAAACAAGTTCAGAAAATTCCCAAATTTGAATATGTTGTAAAGGACACATAAATGCACATTTTTTTATGAAGACAACTTAACCCAGATCCTTCTAGATTAAGCCCAGTAAATCGCTCAATACAGTACAAAAACTAGGTCCGTTTCCAGAAATCACGTTTTCCAAAACCAGCTTGGTTCGAGATCCAAAACTTGTCCATTTGATCTGAATTTTGAATCTGTTAAACTAAAAGACGTGACAAACAACTTTCGTGAAGGAACCCTTTTAAAATTCGAACCGTAAGAGTTGATAAAAATCCATAGAATCCCGAAAGGTCACCAGTTCCAACAAAAACAGAGGTTCTGTTTTCAAATGACGGAGCTAAAATCTCCTTCTTTTTAAATCCATAAAATCTTGAATAAAATATATGTCATGGCTGAGGATGTCTAAAACATTTTTCAAGAAGGAATCAACCTTAAAATCGCAGCATATTTTGATCCACGAAAATAGTAAACAACGAGGGTCCAAAAACCAGATCTGAGAAAAATCTACTGAATTGGACTAATCCATCCTCATTAGTGCTAATCTCACCAATTAGATTAACACTAATACATATTAAGGCTAATCTAACCAAGATAGATTAACACTAATCCATCTTAAGGCTAATCTCACTTAGTACTCATTTAACTAAGCTAATTAGCACTAATATAACCCCCTAAGCGCAATTAACAACCTAATCAAAGACTAGGGAGTTAACTCACCGAATTAGCGAACAAACGGGTTCACGACGACAGCGATGCAAAGGCGGTGAAAACTCATGTCTACGGCAGCCCCAAAGGAGGCTCGGAAGGCGCTAAAAAACAACCAACAAGTCTCGGCCGAAGGGAGAGGAAACCGGTTCTGTTTGGAGCTAGATGGGGCTGCAGGGGTTGTTGGTGGCGCGGCTGAACGGTGCTGGAGGAGGCTACTGGTTGAGGTGGCTGGCTTAAGGAGGGATGGCAGAGCGGCGGGCGGAGGTGGCTGTGATGGGCGGCCCTGGCCGCAGCTGGATGGAATGTGAGCGGCTCAGGTGAACGGCAGGGACTGGTCGCGGGCGAGCGGTAGCTTCAGTGAGGGCTAGTGGTTCGGTGCAAGGGCTGGCTGACTTGGCTAAGTTGGCTTAGGCTGGTTCTCTGGTTTTGCTTCTGAGTTGCAGCAAGGACAGAGAAGAAAATGGAGAATGCAGAGGCTGAAAATGAAGAAGAAGCTGAAGAAGAAGAAGAAGAAACAGCAGCAGCTTTGCAGGGGGAACAAAGGGGGGACAAGGAGCCTTCAAAGTCCACCCTAAATATCCTAAATACTTGAGTGCAACCACCAAAGTCCAAGCTCTATCCAGCAACTACCTTTTTCCTCCCAAAGCTTCTTGAACAAGCCAAATTGAAGGCCAAAGAAGACCCCTTCAGCAACCCTACGAATTTCCTTTCTTTTCCCAACCATTTAATTCAATTTGATGGCCCAAAGTTTCTCTCATTCAGCCCAAGGAAGTCAATATGCCACCCAATGGTGAATTTCTTTCCAAAGCTTCACAAAACAACCCAAATTGAAGGCCAAAAATATCACCCCCGCTGTCCATACGAATTTGCACACATTCCCCTTCCAAATTCTCACCAAACAAACCAAATTGACATCCAAAAATGCCAACTAAGGTGCCCAAACGAATTTCCATAATTTCCCTCACCAACTCACTCATTTTGAAGGCCAAAAATCCACTTAAAAATGCCCCTCCGAATTCCTTGAATTAAATTGGCCAAATTCCAATTTTCCGCCAAAATTCTAAGCTCAACGGAATTTCTTCAAAAGATGAGACGAGGTCCTAAAAATAAATCGTGACATGCTAGAACGTTCGATTCTCGAAACCAAATTCAATTTCGTGGTTAAAATCGACCAGACGGGATTTTAGTCCAATCCAATCTACCGAGTAGCTTTTAGGGATTTTAGCGCGCTTATATCTCTTAACGGCTTCACCCGATAGGTTAGTTAACTCGTAAGTGATTAGCTAAGAGAAAAAGGACCATAGGCACGTCAGTGAAAAGCCCATTTCATTTTATTGAGACGGGGTTGAAATTTCAGGATGTCACACCATCATGCCGCAATTTTTTTTTTTTTTCAAAATAAAACCACGCACATGATGTGTGTTGCACATGGTTAGCAACAATTGCTGACCGTGTGCATAATATATTTAATTAAATAATTAATTAATCAATTCCTAAGAAAAATAAAAATAAAAAATAAAAAAAAAAGGACATAATCTTTGTGTGCACATTTGGGGTACATTAACATGTATTCACTTTGGGCATGCGCATGCATCATATGCACGTAGGCTCATGATTATAATACAAATTAAATTAAATCCCATTTAATTTAATTTCATGTCGACTCAATGTGATTACAGTAATTGCAAACACATTTGCAAAATTATTTCTCTCTTGTTCCACGTTATCCTAATTGGTTATGATGTGCGACATCCATAGGTTCATCACTAAGCTGGTAGTAAGACTTGTACTAACATATTAGTACTCCCAAAAGAATTAATTGCCCCGATTAATCTCTGGGTCCTACAAGCCATGATTGACATTTAGCAATATGTCATGGCTACCCAGATAGTGTGAATGCTTTAAGAACATAATGAACCTGTCGGTTTTGGCTATAGTGTAATTCAATCCCTCTGTCTTACTATGTCTCGATCAAACAAAGACCATGGAATATTTGTCAAGCCATCGATTTGATCATATGCACAAATCTAATTGACATGCATTTTATTTGAAACATAAGCAATTTATTCTCAGTTACAACCCGGCCGAGGATTTCAATGCATTGTCATAATCAGATTGCATAGGACATCATTATTATACATTGCATGTAACAAGGAGACAGATTCCATATTGCGTACATGTGCAACTTCATATATGAACAAACTATGACCATCAGGTATAAAGATGGATCAATGACCTAGCATTATATGCACCCGTGAACCATAATTGTTCGACACACAAGTTAACACTGTGCCTCAGGTCCAAAGCTTATTTACACAAGACCAAAGCATGAACAATTAGACATTGACCACACTAAAAGCTTCCATGTTGCTAATCGTTTCATATGTGTCACGTTCAGTGAACTTGTCTAATACAAACACCTGTATTCTAACTCAGGCATCATAATACCCAATAACATGCGACTCATTATTCCCTTAAGTATCCAATACTTAATGTTGAAGTTAAGAACATACCAGTCTCAACAGAATTATAAATATCCACTCAATAATCCATTGACCAGGAACGGTTTAAAAATTCAGCCTAACCATGAACCTGTCACATATATTCTTGATGTCTCAAGAATAGGTCTAGTTGCAACTGATCTTATGGAATCATTCATAAAGATAAAATAATTGGACAAATGAATGAATATGGCATTGCCATTAATTAAATAATAATAATGATAGTACAACTGAAATCCCTAACATGTAACTATTACATAGTAGCTTTAGGGCATACATCCAACAGGTTGATTGTTTGGGAATAGCTGTTTGGAGATATACTTTTGTGTAGATTACATATTTTGAGACCTTGAAACCAGAGTTTGAGGCTTCGTCCTCCTCTTGATGGACAGCCGGGTCTCCCTTTTTTCCCTTGTGAAGGGTGTTGCATCCGGGCCTTGCCCTGACGATCACTCTGCCCTTATTAACCGGCATTTAAATTACTTAGCATGATAGAAACGCGGAAAAAGAAAGAAATAAAGAAAACCACATTAGTCCACGCTGCTTCTATTCTCTAATTTATCTCTACCCCTCTTTGCTGTAATAATGGGCCCAGCTCAGCCCATTTCTAAAAGCCCAAGCCCAACATTTCATTTCCTCTTTTTGAAGAGGAATTCGGTGGAGAAAAAGAGGCGCGTTTGTGGAGATGGAAAAGAAAAGAGGAAAGGAGAGAATTTTCACGATCCAGATAGCCTGACAAGCCGAATCAACTTCAAATTGTAAGCCGGATAAGTATTCAAGCTTATTATTTATTGAATGGATTAATTTTTAAAGTTAGGTCATAAATCTGAAATTTTATCAATTTTCAACTTTGAGTTTGTATTGGAAAGTTGTCGAACTGTGGAAATATATATATATATATATATATATATATATATGTATATGTATATATGAAAAATGAAGTTTATTTTGTGGAGTTGTAAAGTTAAAAGGAGCATGAGAGATAGATTCACTAAGATTAAACAGCAAGCCATGATGTTTTCTCAATTGACATGGTGGGCAATGAAAATGGTTATTATCAATAAAACCTAGATAGCCAATTGATATTAAAGATCTTAATCTAGCAGAAGAAGCATGATCTAATTGAGAAATGCCAAGTTTCTACCGAGGGCTTGAGGTTGGTGAGGAGCCAGTGACCCCGTTGTCCATGGCTGACTCCCCACCAACAATGGAGCGGCCGCCATAGGCGGGAAGGATAGCCCCAACCCTCTACTTCAGTTTATTTTATTTTTTTAATTTGTGTTTTCTTTTTTCCTTAAAGTTAAGAGAGAGAGGAAAAAAAGTAAAAATAAAAAAATAAAAAATAATAAGAAAATATAAAGCATGGAAATGTCATTGAGCAGTCGGTGAGGTCAGGTCTTTAGTTAATATCGACACGGTCACTTTAGGCTCAATTTGAGAAAATGATGACACTTTGGGCTTTTATTTAAAACAAGATTCACTTTAAATCCTTATTTAAGAAATTGAGAACATTTCGAGCCTTTATTTCAAAATTTCTCTTGAATATATGGCATAACTTGAAAAGTACTCCAATTATATGAAATAAGGACTTGGATCCTTACCAAACACTACAAAATGTATTTAATTCGGCTTGTCAAGTTTGAACTTTTCCTCATCTTTTCCTCTCTTCTCTCCACGTTTTCAAATATATATATTTTGGCTTTTTGACTAGTTGACTAGTCAACACGGCAATATTACATTTTTAATAAGGCAAGTCAACTTCATAAGGGGAGAAAAATAGTCCTACAACTAGCAAATAGAAGTTCTTACACCTGTAGCACAAAAGTGAAAACAAAATAAACCCAAATTGTTAAACTTTAATCTTTTCTTTCCCCACTCATTTTTGTTAATTTTCATTAACAGATTAGGTTCAAGTTGGATGTGTTGTATTTACCTTTGTTCTTCTTTCATAATTTGAATGCATTTTCATCATGAATTCATTCTCCATCTTTCTTACCATATCTAAAGATTTATGTAGCACAATAACAATGATGAGATTGTCAAAGAGTTAGGATAGGCAATCAATGGGAAGTTGGAATTAGTCTAAGTCGATGGCGTGTTCAATTTGGGGATTCACAGGGATACAAGGATTTTTTATGCCGATGTCACAATTAGCAGTCTTGTCGGTCTGACTTGGAACTTAGTGGCTTTTTCTGATGGCTTTATATCAGTTCATCGAAAAAGCCTATGGCTCCGGAGCAGCCTTGAGATTGCAGGGGTCTTCATTCTTCGTTGATCTCTCTTCTTCATTCCTCCTGTCTTCTTAGCTCACTCGGCAGATTCGCTGATTTTAAGAACTTGACTGCTTCAAGCAGTATGAAAGCTTTTGTGGCGCTTTCCATGTGTCCTGTTCTCTTCTTCTCTTGTAATGCCCTTCTTTCCAATGCACTAGATACCATAACTACAAATCAGTTGATTCGAGATGGCGAGAACCTACTGTCTGCTGGTGGGACATTTGAGCTGGGGTTCTTCAGTGCGGGCGATCCCCCAAAGCGGTATCTGGGAATATGGTACAAGAAAATAACCACAACGACAATAGTGTGGGTTGCAAATTGAGTCACACCCCTTGCGGATGCATCAGGTACTTTGAGGATTACTACCCGCAGAAGTCTCGTCCTTCTCAACGGGAATGGAAGTGATATCTGGTCGTCGAACTCGACAATACTGGTGCGTAATCCAGTTGCGAAGCTCTTGGATTCAGGAAATCTGGTTGTGAGAGATGCAGATGGCAGTGATCCCAATAATGTCCTGTGGCAGAGTTTTGACTATCCTACAGATACATTTCTAGCCGGTATGAAGATAGGATGGAATAGAACATCAGGCTTCAATCGTTATTTAACATCACGGAAGAGCATTGATGATCCTTCTCCGGGCAACTTCACGTATCAAATCGATCCGAATGGCTACCCACAACTCGTAGTGAAGCAGGGTTCTGACATCAAGTTCAGGTCAGGACCATGGAATGGTCTTCGATGGAGTGGCACGCCTAATTTAAATCCAAACCCATACTACAGGTATGAATTTGTCTTAAATGAGGAAGAGATGTACTACCGTTACGAGCTCCTCAACAGTTCGGTCATTACCAGGAAGATATTGATGCCCAATGGCATGGTACAGCGATTCACTTGGATTGACCGAACACAGGGTTGGACGCTTTACCTCACCGCGCCAATTGACCAATGTGACAACTATGCATCGTGTGGTGCCTATGGTAGCTGTAGGGTCGATACTTCCCCAGTGTGTAGGTGCTTGAAAGGCTTCGTGCCCCGATTTTCTCAAGAATGGGATATTTTGGATTGGCCAAATGGGTGTGTGAGGAGAAATCCTTTGGACTGTGAAAAGGACATATTTGTGAAGTATTCTTGGGTAAAATTGCCGGATACTCGGTCTTCCTGGTTCAATGAGAGCATGAATCTTCAAGAATGCAAAGTAGTTTGCATGAAAAATTGTTCCTGTATGGCTTATTCGAACTTAGACATCCGAGATGCAGGAAATGGTTGCTTGCTGTGGTTCGGCGAGCTGATTGACATTAGAGAGTACAACAACTATGGGCAGGACCTCTACATCCGGATGGCTGCGTCAGAATCAGGTATTGTAGACATGAATTTGCTAGATACTGAAGCAGAAAATGGACACACATCTTTGAGGGAGAGCTTACAGAATTGTAATATCAGTGATACCTAGTTCTTGCTCCTGATCCTGTGTGCTCCTGCTTCTTCTCTTAGCTTTACTACCGTCACCCCAAAAGAAGCATAAGCTGGTCATGGGCTTGGCAGTTTCTTTCGGGTCTGTTTTCCTCATTCTGGTCCTCACCATCTGTGTTCGACAACGCAAGAAGAAGAAAATGGAGATTCCTGAAGGTAAACCGTACTTTATGATACAGTACGGTCAGATTTTGTATTCTGCTTCTCATCATACCCAGTTTTTTCATTAGCCATTTCGTCACTTACAAGTAGGTACCCAATGCCAATTCTATTATTGAGCACAAGAATTTCTTGTCTCGTGTTCAATTGTTCATCACATTAGTCACCCTCTTGTAGAAGTGAAGTTTCTTTTCAATTAGACTATTATTGGAGGGGATTCTGCATTCGTGTCACATTCAGCATTCATCCTCACCAAGCCCAACAGTTATAAGATTTTCTATTTATTTTATCCCACTATTCCTCATCACCAGTGAGAGGTCATTAAAAGATTCCATGATGAACTGACAAAGTCAGTCTCAACCAAATTGTTCAACGCATTTGCGTGTCAGTGTCAGATGTGCGAAACAGTGACAAACCACTAGCAATCGCAATCATAATTTCCTAATATGTTCGCAATTGAATGCTTTCATATTTAGCAATGAGCATGCCTTTGTAGCATCATAGTTCAAGGAAATGTGAATTAATGCAGAAGCCACCCAGAGATATTTGCAAATCAATTTCATATAATTTGTGCTCCAGCTAAAAAGGACAGTTTTTGAATCAGGAGACAACTGTGAAAACCAGAAGAAATATCTTGAGTTGCCACTATTTGACTTGTCTACAGTAGCTCTTTCTTCCAATTACTTTTCAACCGACAATAAGCTTGGACAAGGTGGTTTTTGACCTGTCACGCCCCGACCCTCGGGCACGCACCCATCCCTTACCTTGGTCGATTAAAAAAAGCGATATCCCAGGACTACGTATCGCCGAGCCTTTCTTTTTTTATTGAGCAAGCGGAAGCATATAAAATCCCCAGACAATAAAACATTGGGATAGAACAATAGGATTAAATTTCAAACCTTCACTCTTATATACATTGCAAAACAGTGCACATATATATACAAAGTGGACTATTAAGTCTAATTCACATTAAGCCAGTTAAAACACAAGGTCTACAAACAAAAGCGGGGTTCTACAAGTTACGGGTCCCCATCCTCCTCTTCATCATTCTCCACACTCCAACTGGAGGCTTTAGCAGACTGCACTGGACTTCGAGATCTTCAACATCCAAGTCTACTGCATCTAGGGACCTGAAATGGTTATTCAATAACCAATGAGACCACGTCTCAGCAAGTTCTACCCCCTAAGACCCGATTAGTAAGCCAATATACTACGGGCTGCCTAAACACGCACAGGTCAGAGGACTTACCTTAACCTCAGATTCCACCTGCAAATCAGTACAATTTATAATAGGCACCCAACTACTCATAACAAATCGAACTAGTCGATTACATGTCATGGAAGACACGCGCATTCTCTAAGCGCACTAGTTCACCAAAGTGATACATCAAATCACCGAGCCACGTGTCTCTTCCAAGATGCCTCACTTAATTCCATGGGCCCACGTGCATTCTCTAAGGCACTCGTTCACCAAAGTGATGCATCAATTCACCGGCCCACGTGCCCTTTTTACGACGCTTGGGCCACGTGCATTCTCTAAGGTACTCGTTCACCAAAGTGATGCATCAAGTCACCGAGCCCACGTGCCCTTTTTACGATGCTTGGGCCACGTGCATTCTCTAAGGTACTCGTTCACCAAAGTGATGCATCAAGTCACCGAGCCCACGTGCCCTTTTTACGATGCTTGGGCCACGTGCATTCTCTAAGGTACTGCTCACCAAAGTGATGCATCAAGTCACCGAGCCCACGTGCGCTTTTAGATGCCACTCTCAAGATTCAAAGGCTTTATGGTACCACCCGACCTTCTCAAGATTTAGTGGCTTTACGGTCTCACCCGACCCTCTCAAGATCTAGTGGCTTTACGGTCCCACCCGACCCTCTCAAGATCTAGTGGCTTTACGGTCCCACCCGACCTCTCAAGATCTAGTGGCTTTACGGTCCCACCCGACCCTTTCAACTATGGCCAACGATATTGCACCTCATAATTAAATTCCTCAATTTCATAATATCTTGGCCTAATTTGTTGATATCAAAGATACTTTTCGATAAAATATCGTGTGTGGACACACACAATCGGCGCTTAAATAAAATAGACTAGTTTCATTTTCTATAAATCCCACATTTTCTGTAGTCTACCAAAACATTTTTTGGCATTGTCACCGACGCCCTGTTATTTTTCAATTAATAACCAAAGATTATTCAATTTAGGAATAAATCCTAAAATCACTCGTAAATCAATTTAACACAAAATAAAGCTCAATTAAATAAACGGACTGCACCACGATCATCAGCACGAAATTCCCGGTCACCGGCCATCCCGGTTGAATTTTCGGAAAAATAAATAATTAAATAAATAATTTCGAAAATTAAATAAATAATTATTAAAAATCCAATTTAGGCCCGTAATGCTCGATTGGAAGCCGAGACGAGCCCGGAAAATTACCGAGACCCGTTCAATAAATAATAGAACATGTCTACTTGCTAATGTCTATTTCTAACCACCTAACATGCATCATTAAGTCTCTAATTTAATTTATCTAAATTAATCTAACCACCCACCGCATTTAATTAAATCTAACCAACCCTAAGTATAATTAACAAACTAAGAAAGCATTAGTGAGTAAAACTCACTTGGCAAAAGCGGAGACCGAATCACCGCAACGGCGACGCGACGGCGGCCGAAATCCGAACTTTCGGCGGCGTCGACGGACACTCGGGCCGGGCCCAAAGATCTTGCCTCGCGGGCTTGGGCTTCAAAAGAACTTGCTGGACTTCACTGGACTGGGCTTGAATCAAGTGGGCCGAAATGCAACTTCAATGGATTGAGAATGGGCTGAACTGAATTGAACCAATTTGGGCCGAAAGTGCAGGCTTTGCTGGGCTTCAAATGGGCTGAAGCTTGCTGCGAATGGGCTTGAATAAGAAAAGAATCTGCTGGGCCAAAGACTGCTGAAATCACGGGCTTCCAATGGGCTTGCGACTGAACTCACGAAGAAGCTGGGCAGAATCTCTCATGGCCCGCATACTGACTGGATTCACGGGCCTGCTTCATGGACTGGAGACGCACGCGAAGAAGCAGCTTCGACTGGGGGAGTTCACGCGATCGAGGAAGTAGGCTGGTTTCGCTGGAATGGGCTGCTTTGCGCGAGCTGAAGACACGAAAGAACGGCAGAAGGAAGATGCTTCGTGCGGCTGGCGTTGACTGACTTCACGAGCGGAGAACCCAGGCAGCCCGGCCAAAACTGAAGACGCGTGGAGGAGAATCAGCTTCGATGGATGGGAAGTTGCTCGATGCTTGACCGTGGAGACGCGTGGAGGGGCACACAAAGAGGAATCAACAAACAGCTTCGTGGAGTGGCCGCTTGATGATGGATCGGTGGACTTCGGTGGGGTGAGTTGCGAGCAAAGGGTCAACAAACCGCCCGGGAGCCTTGTTTTGTTGACTTCTTGAGGGGGTTTCGGTGAGTGGAGCTGCAAGTGTTGGCGGTTTGGGGGCAGCTATAGAGTGAAAATCGTGGGCTGCTCAAAGAAAATTAAAAGTGAAAGAAACCAAAGAAGCAAATGAAGGGAATAAGTGGCAAGTGAGGAATCGGTGGAATGGCCGAGGGAAATGAGTAAAGAAAATGAAAGAGAAGCACATGTGCGTAGGAGGAGGGAATGGATAAGGATGAAGTGCCAAAAGTCCACAAAAATATCTTGGTTCATGATGAATTTGTCCAACAAAGCCTTCAAGTATATCTACTTGGTCTCCTATTACTTTCCAACAAATAGATTTCATAAAAAAACTCACATTAATACCAAAATTGCAGCCCCTAAGCCAAGGCTCCGAATTTTACTAAATTACTCCACTTCTCTCACCAATTCTCCAAATTGGGTCCACTTTCGATGAAGAAAATCCCACACATTTCTATAAGTTCCCAACGTCCAGTAGCTCGGCTTAGAAGCCAAAATTTCCATCAACTTAGCCCATTTGAATTTCCGTCATTTTTCTCGCGACGTCCAAATCGATTTTCCGTAAAAAATCCCAGACTCGACGGAATTTCTCCGAAAGACAAGACGACGTCCTATAAATGAACCATGACATGCTCGAACGTCCGATTCCCAAAACCGAATTCAATTTCGTGGTTAAAATCGACCGAACGCGATTTTAGTCCGATCCGACCTATTGAGTAGCTTTTAGGGATTTTACCGCGGTTATATCCCTTAACGGCTTCACCCAACAGATTAGTTAACTCGTGAGTGATCAGCTCAGAGAAAAGGACCATCGGCGCGTCGACGAGATGCCCATTTCATATATTCGGAACGGGTCGAAAATTCGGGATGTCACATGACCTGTCTACAAGGTACGAAAATTATGCATGCTATTCTCAAGAAGGACATTGTTGCTATGTGAGGATTGTAAAGTACTGCCTTCGCTGTTGCATTTGCATAATTTGCTCAAGAAAAATATTCCTGAATATGTTGATGAGAGGCTAAAAAATTAGATCCCAAAAAATTTAGTTATTGTGAGTGGAATTCTAGCGAGAAAAAGAGTAGCAATGAATTATTTTCACTAAACAAGTTGACCATATGCAGGGTGTGTTGAGGGGTGGTCAAGAAATTGCGGTGAAGATGCTGTCATGGAACTCAAGACAAGGGCTGCATGAGTTTAAAAATGAAGTTCTATATGTTTCCAAGCTGCAGCACCGGAACCTAGTGAAGCTTCTAGGATGTTGCATTGAGGAAGAAAATATTTTGATCTATGAATTCATGCCCAACAGGAGCTTGGACTCATTTCTCTTTGGTTTATTTACTTTTTCAGTTCCTTAGAAGCATGAATTTTGTGAAAGCTCCAAAATACTGTCACTAAAGTAGCATATTAGAAAATGAATAGATTGATGCCTTGCTCCTTGTAAGTTATTACTAATGTGATTATGAATTTTTGACAGATCCAACGCAGAGGGAGCAACTGGACTGGTCAGCTCGTTTCAACATCATCAATGGAATTGCTAGGGGGTTTCTTTACCTTCATCAAGATTCTAGACTCAGGATCATTCACAGAGATGTGAAAGCTAGCAATGTATTGTTAGATTATGAGATGAATCCTAAGTTCTTTGATTTTGGCCTGGCTAAAAGCTTCATAGGGAATGAGACACAGGCAAATACTAACAGAGTGGTTGGAACATAGTAAGTACTTTTAATGCAGAAAGTGATGACCTCTGTGCTCAATTCGCTTTCAAACTGGTGGTTTCAATACATCAATTTCTGCAATGGTTACATGTCTCCAGAGTATGCTCTTGATGGAGTTTTCTCAACAAAATATGATGTCTTTAGCTATGGTGTATTGGTGCTTGAGATTGTAAACGGGAAGAGAAACAGAGGGTTTCATCATCCATACCACAATCATAATCTTCTTGGGCATGTAAGTTCATAATATTGTTCACCTTCCAGCCAAAGAATTGTTCCTAATGGTTGGTTTCAATGTGGTCAGGCTTGGAGACTATTCACAAAAGGCAGGTCCATGCAGTTGCTTGACAAGTTGGTTGAGAACTCATGCAGTACTTCTGAAGCATTGCGCTCTGTTCATATTGGCCTATTGCGCGTGCAAAGATGCCCTGATGATAGGCCGAGTATGTCCATTGTTGTTATGATGCTAGGAAGCGACATCGAATTGCCTCTTCCAAAAGAGCCAGGGTTTTTCAATGAAAGGAATCTACTCCAAGAAAACACTTCACAAAGTCAACCAAACGAAATGACCATGACAGTGTTATCTGCTCGATAAGAGAGTCATGGCCATGACTTGCATTCTTTCTCTTTCTGTGAACCATACACTCCCGTGTGGAAAATCGAAGTAAAAGTTCTTCAATGTCGTCCTCTAGCTATACTTCCAAACACACCACATCTCTCATTTGGCTGCAGTTTGAATGTGCATGGTGAAAGTGTTGGTATGAACACCTAGAGGGAGGTGAATAGGTGTAAAAACAGATTCTGCAAAATGCAGTGAAAAACCTTTACTTTTAAACTGAGTCTGAATAACAACAGACTTTTGAAACTAAGTCTGAAGAGTAGCAGACTTTGAGCGAGATCAAACTTTAGCAGTTAAATAGAACTACGAACAAAATAAAGAGATTCAGGAAAGAGAATAAGAACACAAGGTTTATAGTGGTTCGGCTTAATCCAAGCCTACGTCCACTCTCCCACGCTAACAGCCTTCTTGGCTGGATTCCACTATGCAATCAACAAGAGATTACAACTTTGAGTGCAAACACTTAGTAGTAGATCACACTATTTCACTAAGTCACTATTTTGGTATTTTTCTCAAGATCACAAACGTTTAAGCTCACAAGAGACAAGTGTATGATTGAAGTTACTCAAACTTTGGAATTATAAATTCTACGCTCCGTCTCTTACTTGCTCATCGGTCCTTCATCTCCTTAAATACTCCTCCACTTCCAAACTAGCCGTTGGACAGCATCTTAAGGATCGTCTTCCAATCTACCCATTGGACAGATCTGTATCTAGAAGATTTGGTAGCCGTTGAGTGACAAAAGTAGAATCCCAAATTGATTCCGATCGCCCATACAAACAGAATCTTGGTTTCCATAAGTAAAGCTTCTTCGTATAGAAAGTTCTCGTCTTCAAGATCCAATTGTCAATCAATTAGATTAAGTCAATCAAATCAATCTTGATGTGGAATCCAAACCAGATCACTAGCCGTTATATCTTCGGGGCTTGAGTTACGTTCTGTCGAATTCTGGATGTAAAGTCTGAGAGCAATAGACTTTACAATCTGAGTCTGAGTGTGATAGACTTTACAATTTGAGTCTGAGTGCGATAGACTTTACAATCTGAGTCTGAACATATTCTGCTTTTGAACATATTTAGCTTTAAGGTCTGTACCCAGTTCAGCTTCAACATAGAGTCTGTCTTCTGGTTCTTCCAAGCATAGACTTCGATAATATCCTTTACATGTTCTATCATCTGCATAGTCTATTACTCAACCATCAAACATGTTAGTAGCCTTTGATTTATTTTGTCATCTTCAAAACATCATAAGGGATTTCCCTAACAATCTCCCCCATTTTTGATGATGACAAAACAATCTCTGAATATGCAGATTTGTAAACATACTTTTAAAAATATTAATTTAAATCAAAGGATATCAGAAGATAGCAAATAGATTGAGCATAACAATATATAGAAAAATAATCGTAGCTCAATATTATGCAATAAATAAAATCAACCAATCAACACATATGCATATTCATATTCTCTCCCCTTTTTGTCATAATCAAAAAGCGATAACAAAGAGTCACGTAGAGAATATAAAATGATAAATATATGTCTTGCATGAAACACAATTTCCAAAAATTAGCTTTTATAAAGTAAATCGAATATTAAAGATATGCAATATAGCTCACTTCGATCACGGATGCATTATAATATTCAATTATCCTTTTTGTCATAATAAAATGATAATATCAATAAGAGATTTATTAATGACAAAAGGTAATAAAAGACGAACTTACCAGATTTTGTAGAACTTGGTAAGTTCTAACACATTTACCTTTTCCTTCCTTCCATAATAATCAAGATCACAATCAATTCAAAAAGATTTTTCCATAATTGATCAAAGCTCCCCCTCAATTTGTTGCCTTTTTGAGATGATCATGATTCTTTCCTTTCTCTTGGATTCGCTTTCTCTCCCTGTCATCATGACAATATTTGCGAATAGAAATAATTGTTGCTTGTGCATGTTGAACAGAATATTTTTCCAGTATTTCCTTTGCAGCGACAACATCCGCAATGATCACTTGCATTTTGAAATTCGAGGCAAAAATTTATTTTCTTCAATCAAGCTCTTCTCGAATTCAACCCTTTCGTACGACACTTAAGGATTTTCCAATAATTTGCAAAAATTTTGCACAAGGAATGGAATTTCTGAGCCTTCAGAAAATAGTACAGAATCTCCATAATTTTTTAATCGAGCTTTCCAAAATTCAAATGGAAGATTCTATTGCCACCTACAAAATCTTGCATAATAGATAATAATCTTTGCACATAATACATTCCTTTGATTTATGGATCAAACTTGCTAGATATGAGATATCTTCTAAAAATATAGCAAGAGTGTCCTTGAATATGCAATAATATATTTCGAGATCAAAGGGATTTCCTTGAGCATAAATCTCAAAAATATGTTATAAACGCATTTCACAAAAAGAAAGATGATATTGCTATCACGTGCCAAATCAAGTAAAAAAAATATATTGCAATGCCTTATATTTATGAGAAGAAATATTTGCAATATAAATGATAAGCAATCATCCAAAATCAGGATAAATGCACGTAGAAATTTGTAAGGCGGGATGATAAAAAAAAATCTCTTACCCAAGGTATATGTTAGAAATATACCATTGATTAAAAAAGATCATTACCAATCTTCGTAGGAGATACTTTTCTAATTGCACCAAAATCTGCGTAGATTCGCACTCATTCTTGCCTTATTGAATTTCCTGCAATCAACTCATTTCCTTTTTGGTATCCATCAATTTGGATCCTTCCTTTTCGTTAGAGTAAAATAGAAAATCTCCATAGATAAAAAAATATTCTTTCTTGATTCATCATAACAAAGTGTTCAAAGAAAGAACATTATGCGCAATAATATCTTGAAAAAGAAATTCTCACTTAGTCAAAGCACAATAAAATCAGGGAGAACAAAATCCTTGAATATCTAGGAATATCTTGCATAATGAACATCACGTAGAACAGATTTTCACTTTGCTAAATATGACAATTTGAGAGTATAAAATCAAACCAAATAAATTCATTTGTCTCTAAACAAAATGATCACACGTATCAAATCGCGACTCACGAGTTAAAAAAAAATCACGCGATTCTTTCTTTAATAAAACCAATCATAGGATATGATCATTATCTAAATCAATCAAGGCACGAAGATAATATAAATATAATGAGAATTTTTAAATTTTGTATCCAAACCAAATTGAAAAATATATACCTCCCTTACCAATTTCTCTTTCTTCTTTCCTTTATATCCTGCAAAAATAACTCATCTTTTCTTTGGTACCCATTTTTTCTTGGGTCCATGAGAGTTACTAGAGTATGCTGCATTTACCCAATCTTTCTTAATATGTCTCCAGACTTTAGGACATTCTTTCTCAAAGTGTTCCAAATCTCCATAATTTGAACACTTGAAGGCATTTCGACCAACAGGTTTTGTAAAAATCCTTTCAAAATGCTTCTTGTACGCAAATCTAGGAGGTCTTTGTCTAAGTCTCTCCTTGACTTTAGGAAAATCTATTAGAGAATCACTTTCCTTTTTGAAACAAAGTCCCGACTTATTATATTAAGGAACTTGTATAGAAATGATATGCTCTAATGTTTTTGATCCATTTAAAAATCTTGTCGAAATATTTTAAAATTCTTTCTTTAAAAATCATTTTCTTTGACAAGTAAATCTCGACTTTCTTTTATTTGTAGAAAATCTTTTTGCAAAATTTCAAACTTTTCTTTTTGAGAAAGATATTGTTGCCTAAGCCAAGAATTTTCCTTTTTAAGTTCGAAGATCCTTTTAATAGAAGATTTGAGATTTAAGCAGAGCTCATTTATTTACTTTGAAACTTTGAGAGGAATTTTTGAATGGCTTACCTCGATTTCCTCATCGAATTCTGAGTCTGTATCTGAGTCAGACTCTGTGTCTGAGTCAAATTCAGATTCAGATTCTGAATGTGCTATCAAGCATAGATTTCCTTGCTCATCATCTTCTTTCATGGTTCTTTTCTGCTCATTCTGCTTGTGTTGTCTTCTTCCACGGAATTTCCGTTCTTTTCTATTCATCTTTTTGAATTTCTTGATCATAAAAGAAAGTTCTTCGTCGTCCGTATCATTTTCTGAATCTGTATCATCAAAATCAGAGTTAGATATTAAAGCGATGGACTTCTTACCTTCGGGATCTTCATCATTGATTTGTTCCACTTCATAGGATTGAGAGTGCCAATCAATTCATCAACGGAGAGTTGCATAATCCTCTGAGTTTCCCGGATTGAGGTCTTGACATGGTTCCAATCTTTTGAGAGACCTCGCTAGAGTTTGTTGACCTTCATTGGGGAAGAAATTGGATGACCTTGATATGCTAAACCATTTACAATTTATGTAAAACGGCTGAACATATCTCCAATCGACTCTCCTTGCTTCATCTTGAAGGATTCATATTTGCTGAGTAGGAAGTTTATGTTAGGACTAGAATTAGCACCTAGAGGGGGGTGAATAGGTGAATAAAGCGATTTTAACAATCAAATCCGAATATGAAATTAATGAATTAAAAACAGCAATCGCAGCAATTGAAAATGATGAAAGATAAAAGGATAAGGGATAGAGAATCAAGACTCTAGATTTATAGTGGTTCGGCTTATATCAAGCCTACGTCCACTCTCCCGCACCCACAGCCCTTCGGCTGGATTTCACTAAGAATCAAAAAGAGTTACGCCTCACGCTCTTGAGTCCACAATGTAGAACTTCTACTACACTTCCTCAAGGTCTCACAACTCTATGATCACTCTTTTGATTACATGTATTGCTCGAAGAATAAGATCACAAACGAAATATGGAGGTTCGTACTTTGGAATTCTTCTATCCAAAGACCCTTCAACAACTCGAGCGTCTCTCTTTATACGCTTCTTCATGCCTTCATTACCGTTGGCACCTTCCAAAGAAGTTCTTCCAATCAACCCGTTGGACAATCAATTTGGAGAGATCTCGAACTCTTTAAGGTAAGTGTAGATAGCCCATCAATCCCGCCGCCCATACAATCGGGATCTTGGTTTCCATAAGTTGAACTTTCCAAATAAGTTGCGAATCTTAAAGAATCTATATCAATTCGGATACGAATGTAAGATCGTGTATTGCTGAATCCAAATCGAAAGATAATCCTCAGCCATTGAGATAAAGACTATATAGAATCGAATAGAAACTTTTATCTTGTCGGTCCGGAAACCGTCCATGAGAGTAGACTTTGAAACTTGAGTCTTGTTAACGTCGACTTTGATCTTCGACTTTGCCGAGAGTCTCGCAAGTCTTCGACTGCATCGAGAGAAATGTTTTGTCAACTTCAAAACTTCGAGGAGAATTTATCCAACAATCTCCCCTTTTGATGGTGACAAAACTTTCCCCGCAGATTTGAACATTATTGCCCCGCAAAACAACTTTTAAGCTTGCAAAGATATCATTAGAATAAGAATAGTATAAGATGTCCCGTACGCATGTCCCGTATACGACTTACCCTGCATTACGTATCCGCATCCACGTAAACCTCATTAGTCAATGCAGACTTTACTATCTATATCTAATTTTGACAAACTTAAAGTAATGCGTAGTAAGCAATCATTCAACAACTCAAGATAAAGTCAAAATGTCAAACATAAACAAACCAATAAATCCAAAAATAGAAATGAAAGTTTAAGGTTTGGGTTTGGGTTTGAATAGAGTGAAAATCTGCCCGCCCGCAAAGTCTTCTCCCCTTTTTGTCGCATTAAAAAGTAAGAAAATCAAGGAGCACGAGGAACGCGAACAAGTTGAAATTCCTCCATAGACTTGACAAGTGCCTTCCAACTTCCTTAAGTCTTCTTGAAGTTCAGCGATAGCAGCTTCCTTTTGCCGTGTCTTGAACCTTACTTTGAACATCTTTCACCGATCATGTAAGGAGATGAACATAGCATGATTTTCATTCTCGATAGTCCGAAAGTCACACCCCATAGCATATACTTGACCTTTTAGCTCCATCATGATGTCAAGCAACCTTCAAATCTCCCGAGTTATCGGGCCTCCGGGTGCTTGCGTCAACTCGGTCCGATGGTGGAGTCAAGCCGGTGTGAATGTCGAAGGAAGATCGATGTTTGGAGATGAAGCCTCTCCTCAGATGATGAGCAAGATAAACATCTTCAAGCATCGTGGCGATCCGCTCACACTTGCACTTGTAAATGTCCGGTAGAAGAGGATTGCTTTCTCTTTGGATATCTCCCCCGTTTCCATGCCTTCAAGGGGAGAAGAACTCTTCTTTCGAGGAGTCTCCTCGGTGACAAGTTTGTGCCGATCCTCCTTTTCTCGCCGGAGAATCTGCCTTTGCTTGTGAGTCTCGCTGGTTCATGCCGAGAGTCTCGTTCGCCGACTCTTCCTCTTCATCTTTCTCTTCCTCTTTCTCTTCTTTCTCTTTCTCTTCCTCTTCCTCTTTCGTTGTTCCTCTTTTTCTTTCTCTTTCTCTTCTTCTTTCTCTTCTTTCTTTCTTCTTCTTCTTTCTTTCTCTCGCTTCTTTCTCTCTCTTCTTCCTTTTGCAAGGATTCCTCTTCCCGGTTTCCTTTCTCGCTTTCTTCTGCAAACTGTTGTTCTGGAACAGCTGATACAGGAGCAGAGTACTGAGAGACAAAGGCTGAGATGGGCATATCATCCTCATCATCTTCATCTTCCAAGATGATTGCCCGCCTTTTCCTGATAGGACCAAGGATGTGTTCCTTTCCTTTCCTTTTTGCCGCGTAAGAGTCTGGTTTGATTTTCACAGGGTCTTTTCTTTGAACCGCTCCAGCTTCTTGCTGAGTTCTTTCAGACGCATCTTTGTTATCATCCTCAGTCCGATGACCATTCGACCAATAGTCTTCACAGAGAGAATGTGGGGAGGCTGGATATTCAGATGTCTGAAAAGTCTTGTAATAAGAGCAAGATAAGGGAGTTGTCCCTTGTCTTTTGCCATCGACCGTACATGTGAAACATGATAGTGTGTGGCGAGAGAAATTAATGCCCACCTTGATTGCAAACATTAACTTTGCCTCGAGATGGATACGTCTGTCTTTGAAGTTGATTTTGGTCTAAGACAGCTTGATCACAATCTTGTGAAGCGTAATATTTGTTGCATTCATTCTCGAGTAGGATAGGCGACCTTCAAAGACAATTCGGTCTCTTGCAAGCTCCATGGTTGCATGACTCACGTACACCGAAATTGATTGGAAAGCACCTCTTTCCACACCACCACGTCCGCGCAGTGTCTCGCATCAACAACATATTCTCTATCTCGCACGCTAAATGAAAAGCTGTTCGCATCAAGGAAACCGAGATTAGAGTAGAAATATGCGGTCAATTCGAATGAGCCACATCACATTCGGGCAAAACTTGTGCAGCTTGAAGTTTCTCAAACTTCTCTCTAAGATTGATGCTCAAAAATCCAGAAAATCAAAGTCCACAGCTTCGTGGATTTATCACCCTCGCTTCAGCTTTCTCATACTTCTTCCCGTGTCCATCGATCGAAACAGCTTCATCCTTCTTTCCTCGAAGGTTTGCAGCCACACCCATCCAAGGTTTAAAATGTAAATACATTTTCTCATCATCGTCTTTTCCCTCGGTTGATTAAAACTACCAAACCTAGGGTCACCGGGAAAGTTTGCAAAAACTCTTGCCGCTGTTCCCTCAGGAACAACGCCTGATCTTTCCATCATGGTGAGAAAATGCATTTCGTTTCTATAAACTTTTTCCTTCAGAAATTCATCGATAAAGGTCATCACAGACCCTCCTTCCTTCAATGCGTAGTAAAGCCTATAAACAAAAGCAGGCTTTAGTGATCTTACCGGTTCAACATTTTCAAGCACTTCTTCGCTTGTTGAGGGCGACTATCATGAGGTCTAGTTGAGGAGGAACGCCGTTGAGATCGTTGAGGAGACCGTCCCCGTTGGAAAGTCGCTTTTCTTCGTAAGATCGAAGTGCGTAGGCCCCTCTCCAGCCCCCGTGGTCCCCCGCTTGCAAGCCTTGATGATTTTCTTTGGTGAGACATTGTCGTTGTCTTTGGAGAAACTTTCTCACTTGTGTCGCAAGAAAGTTAAAAACTTGAGCAAGAGAAATCGAGGAGAGAAATTCCGAGAGTGAAAGGCTTTGAACTAGGGTTTCGGGTAAAGTATAAAACGAAGAAGAAGAAGAAGTATAAAAGGAAAATCGAATCGGGGTATCTCGAATCGACGCAAAATAAATTCCTTTTCAAAAATAACTGCCTTAATAAATCGATAACCACCCTTTAAAAATTAAACTGCCTTAATAAACATGATTAACCAAAAATAAACAGTGCAAACTTACCTTTTCGAGATAAAAGATTAAGTAGATGTACTTACAAAGTGTCGATTGGTATTCTCGTCTATACCCTTTTGAGTCCGATACTCCGTCGACTTTAAGATTCTCGAGTCCGAGCTTCAACAATCTTCAAGAGATACAATATTGAGTCTTGAGCGAATAGACTCAAATAAGCTTTTATCCAAAGGGCTTTGTGAAGATGTTCGCGCTGATTCTTCGAATCAATGAATTGTATCAAGACTTCTTTGTTCTCAACATGATCTCTTATAAAATGATGTCGAATCTCAATATGTTTGGCTCTTGAATGTAGGATAGGATTCTTTGTAAGATTGATTGCGCTGGTATTGTCACATCTCGATCTCTCGTGCAAGAGTCTTCAATACCAAAGTCTCGTAGTTGTTGTTTGATCCAAAGTATTTGAGAACAAAGAACTACCAAGTGCTACGTATTCTCGCTTCAGCCGTTGAAAGAGCCACGCACCTTTGTTTTCTTGAAAACCAAGATACCACCCCGTTGCCAAGTAATTGACAAGTACCTGAAGTGCTTTTTCTTTCAACTCTACAACCCGCAAGATCTGCCTCGAATAACCAAGAAGGGTAAAGTCTCCTTCTTTGGGATACCATAGACCAATCTTAGCAGTAGTTGCAACGTATTTAATGATACGTTTAGCAGCACTTAAATGTGATTCCTTAGGATCTGATTGAAACCTAGCACATATGCAAACACTAAATAAAATGTCGTCTAGATGCAGAAGATAAAGAAGTGACCCAATGATACTCCCGTATAATTTTTGGTCGACTTTCTTCCCCGCTTCGTCTTTGTCTATCTTCAAAGAACTTGACATTGGTATGTCGGGCTTTTTTGCAATTCTCCGACCGAACTTTTTCACAAGTTCTTTTGCATATTTCTCTTGATGAATGAAGATTCCTTCTTTGAGTTGTTTCACTTGTAGACCAAGGAAGAAGGATAGTTCACCCATCATGCTCATCTCAAATTCATCCCGCATAGACTTAGAAAATTTCTTGCACAAAGTCTCATTAGATGATCCGAATATAATGTCATCAACATAAATCTGAACAAGTAGAAAACTTTTGCCTTCCTTTTTAACAAATAGAGTAGTGTCTACCTTTCCTTTAGAGAAACCATTTTGAATTAAAAATTACTTAACCTTTTCATACCAAGCTCGAGGAGCTTGTTTTAATCCATATAAAGCTTTCTTCGCCCAACACCGAGTCTGGTTTCTTTGAGTCTTCAAATCCGTGAGGTTGTTCCACATAGACTTCTTCTTGAATAAATCCATTCAGAATGCGCTTTTGACGTCCATTTGAAATAACCTGAAATTCTTATAACATGCAAAAGCAAGTAGTAATCTGATTGCTTCTAACCTTGCTACCGGAGCATAAGTCTCATCATAGTCTATCCCTTCTTCTTGCGTGTATCCTTTAGCCACGAGTCTTGCTTTGTTTCTTGTCACTTTGCCTTTTCATCAACTTTGTTTCGAAACCCATTTAGTTCCAATAACAGATTTACCTTTTGGTTTAGGAGTTAATTCCCAAACGTCATTGATACCGAATTGTCTCGAGCTCTTCTTGCATTGCTTCAACTCCAGCTTTCATCGCCTAAAGCTTCTTCAATGTTTTTGGGTTCTATTTCAGAAATAAGTGCAACCGCACTAGACTCTTCTCGCCTTTTTGGATCTTGTACGAATTCCCTCATTAATGTTCCCAATAATGAGTTCTTCGGGATGACTGGACTTGTGTTTCCAAGCATTCGGATGGTCTCGATGGGTTGTTGATCATTTTCTTGAGTTGAATCTCCATCGACAACTTGTTGTATTGCATCTGGATTTTGACCGCTTTATGGGAGATAGATCTAGCAAAGAAACTGGAATGTAATCCGATTCTTCGCCCGTATTGGCTGAACTTGTGGAGAGTCTTGAAATTTGACGTTCATTGATTCTTCCACGCTCCGAGTCTTCTTGTTGAATACTCTATAGGCTTTGCTCGCAGCTTGAGTAACCAAGAAAGAATCCTTCATCTGATTTTTCTTCAAACTTACCAACTCGATCATTTGCATTCTTCGTAATAAAGCATTTACAACCAAATACTTGAAAATAAGAAACAGTTTGGTTTCTTTTCTTTGAAAATTTCATAAGGAGTTTTCTCAAGAATTGGTCTTAAAAATACTGTTAATAATATAGCAAGCGCTTGAAACAACTTCAGCCCAAAACCTTGAAGAAATATTACTTTCAATTAAAAGAGTTCTTGCCATTTCTTGTAAAGACCTATTCTTCCTTTCCACAACCCCATTCTCGCTTCGGTGTGTATGGAGAGGAGAATTTATGCTCAAGACCGAATCATCACGTAATTTAGTAAAGTCTTGATTTTCAAACTCACCTCCATGGTCTGTACGAATACTTGAGATAGTATAACCTTTCTCATTCTGCACCTTCTTAGCAAACTTTGAAAAGAGAGTGAAAGTTTCAGACTTACTTGAAAGGAAGTAGACCCAAGTAAATCGTGAATAATCATCCACTATTACTAGGCGTAACCTTTTTCCACCAATGCTTCGTGTTCTAGTAGGTCCAAATAAATCCATATGCGTAAGCCGCAAGACACGGTTAGTAGAAACTTTACTTATTGGTTTGTAGGAGTTTCTAACCCGTTTACCCAAAGACGCATGGTGTGCATAGATCGACTTTGAATAATTGAGAATAGGCAATCCTCGAACAAGTTTCTTGGAGGAGATCTTGCTAATTTGCTTCATATTGATATGGCCAAGTTTTCTCGTGCCATAAATTAGCTTCATCTTGTACCGATATCAAGCACCGTGATCTTTCATGATTTACATCCGTAAGATAGATATTTCCATGTCTTCGTCCGCAAAGGATTGAGTAGAGTCTTTACCGATTCCCGAGCACTTTCTTTCCGGAAGTTGATCTTGAATCCAAGATCACACAACCGGCTTATGCTAAGCAAGTTGTAATTTAATCCTTCAACTAAGGAAACATTCTTGATTGAAAGACTTCCAATCTTGACTGTTCCACGACCAATGATTCTTCCTTTGTTGTTACCTCCAAAGGAAACTTTTCCTCCGTCTTTCCGGTCAAGTGTTATGAAGCAACTTGAGTCTCCCGTCATATGTCTTGAGCAGCCACTATCTAGGTACCATTTAATCTTCTTTTTGATAGTGACCTCGCAATTAAAAAGAATTCAAACTTTCTTTGGTACCCACATCATCTTGGGTCCAAAGAGTTAGAGCAATAAAACAGTCTTTGCCCAATTCCTTTTAACAGGTCTCCAAACCAAAGGACATTCTTTCTCAAAATGTTCTGAGCTTTGACACTTGGAACATTTCAAAGCATTTCGCCAACAAGTTTTACAAAGACTTTCAAAATGATTTTTGTAAGCAATTCTGGTTGGTCTTTGTCGATTCTTTCCTTCACTTTTGGAAAATCAATTAGAGGAATAATTTCAGAAGTCATACCAAGACCTAACTTATCAAAGTAGGGTCTTTGTATCGAAAGAATCTTATCCAACTTTTCAGAACCATTTGAAAATCTTTTTGATATATTTGAAATATCATTTTTCAAAAGATCATTTTCTTTGGAAACAGAGTCTGAGTTTTCTTTCAAGACAGTAAAGTTGTTTTCTAACTTTTCAAACTTTTCTTTCCAAAGTTTTTCCTGTTACTTCAATGTAGAATTTTCCTTTTTCAATTCGGAGATCCTCTTAAGAGAAGTTTTTAGACTAAGACAAAGTTCATCAATGTATTTCGAAACTTTGATAGGAATTCTGAGATTACTAACCTCGAGTTCACTGTCTGAGTCTGTATCTGAATCAGGGTCTGAGTCTGAATCAGATTTTGCCATTAGACGATATTGGCATAGTCGTCATCACTTTCTTCACATTCGCATCACCCCGTCTCTCTTTGAGTGCTTTTCGTATTTCTCGCCTTTCCTTTTCTCTTCTTTAACAGAGGACAGCTTGGGTCCGATGTGTCCCTTTTTCTTGCATTCAAAGCAAGTCACTTCTTTGTTAGAATCATCTTCCTCTATTGATTTGTTCTCAAACCTTTGTGAGCTCGTTTCTTCCAGCTTGAATCTTCTTCCTTTTCTATTCAACTTTCTGAATCTTTTATCATAAGTGCCGCCTCTTCATCATCTAGATCTTCTTCGTAATCTGTAGCATCGAATAGTCATTAGACTTTAAGGCAATTGATTTCTTACCTTTTGAATCTTCCTCTTCGTTGGTTTGCTCTACTTCATAAGATTGAAGAGTCCCAACCAATTCGTCTACAGAGAGTGGAGCAATCCTCTCGTGTCTCTCTTATTGAGGTTTTTATGTGATTCCGCCTTTAGAGAGTCCTCGTAGGAGTTTGTTGACCTTCATATGTCCCGAGATTGGATGTCCCCGATATTCAAGACCATTCACAATTTCAGTAAAGCGACTAAACATGTCGCTTATTGATTCTCCCGATCTCATCTTAAAGACTTCATATTGTCCCAAAAGAATGTTGATCCTCGTCTCTTTCACTCGATCTGTTCCTTCATAGGTAATGTGAAGCCTATCCCACTTCTTTTGCTGTATCACAAGAAGATATTCTGTTATACTCGGTAGGAGATAAAGCACAATATAAGGAGTAAATGGCTTTAGCGTCAAGAGTCTGTCTCTTGGTGATTTCTTCTTGAGTCATTTGAGTGGGATCAGTAACTTCTTTTTCTCTCTCAGATCCTGATGCTTTGCAGCAGAATGATTCCTTTGTCTACCACTTCCCATTCCAAAGGATCTTTCGATCTTAGGAATGCTTTCATCTTGTTCTTCCATATGCTTGTAGTCTTTTCCATCAAAGTATGGAGGTCTCGGTATTGCTTTGACCTTCAACCAACCCCGTAGGTAACATACTAGCCATAGATCTTTTACTCGAAGTAAAGACACTTCTTATAAACGAGTACACAAGCTCGATACCAATTGTTAGGACTAGAATTAGCACCTAGAGGGGGTGAATAGGTGAATAAAGCGATTTTAACAATCAAATCCGAATATGAAATTAATGAATTAAAAACAGCAATCGCAGCAATTGAAAATGATGAAAGATAAAAGGATAAGGGATAGAGAATCAAGACTCTAGATTTATAGTGGTTCGGCTTATATCAAGCCTACGTCCACTCTCCCCCGCACGGACAGCCCTTCGGCTGGATTTCACTAAGAATCAAAAAGAGTTACGCCTCACGCTCTTGAGTCCACAATGTAGAACTTCTACTACACTTCCTCAAGGTCTCACAACTCTATGATCACTCTTTTGATTACATGTATTGCTCGAAGAATAAGATCACAAACGAAATATGGAGGTTCGGACTTTGGAATTCTTCTATCCAAAGACCCTTCAACAACTCGAGCGTCTCTCTTTATACGCTTCTTCATGCCTTCATTACCGTTGGCACCTTCCAAAGAAGTTCTTCCAATCAACCCGTTGGACAGAATCAATTTGGAGAGATCTCGAACTCTTTAAGGTAAGTGTAGATAGCCCATCAATCCCGCGCCCATACAATCGGGATCTTGGTTTCCATAAGTTGAACTTTCCAAATAAGTTGCGAATCTTAAAGAATCTATATCAATTCGGATACGAATGTAAGATCGTGTATTGCTGAATCCGGTCGAAAGATAATCCTCAGCCATTGAGATAAAGACTATATAGAATCGAATAGAAACTTTTATCTTGTCGGTCTGAAACTGTCCATGAGAGTAGACTTTGAAACTTGAGTCTTGTTAACGTCGACTTTGATCTTCGGACTTTGCCAGTAGAGTCTGCAAGTCTTCAGACCAGACTGAGAGAAATGTTTTGTCAACTTCAAAACTTCTGAGGAGAATTTATCCAACAGTTTACTCTTGTCTCTTTTACACGATCAGTCCCTTCATATGTAACATGAAGTCTATCCCAAACTTCTTTTGTTGTTTCACATGAAGAGATTTTGTTATATTTAGCAGGAGATAAAGCGCAATATAAAAAATAAATGGTTTTTGCATCAAGCGCTTCTCTTTTGGACATCTCCGTCCGAGACATAGGAGCGGGGGGTTTGCTTTCTTTGTCTTTGCCATTCTTATTTGATGTAGACGCAGTAGTGGGATTGATTCCTTTTTTCCACAACATCCCATTGCAAGGGATCTCTGGATCTTAGGAATGCTTTCATTTTGTTCTTCCACACGTTGTATTCCTTTCCATCAAAATATGGTGGCCTTGTGTTGCTTTGTCCTTCCATAAGTCCTGGTGCCAAGATACTAGCCATAAAAGATCTTTAGCTCAAAAGTAAAAACACTTTTATAAACTGAGCACTTGGCTCTGATACCAATTGAAAGTGCTGGTATGAACACCTAGAGGGGGGTGAATAGGTGTAAAAACAGATTCTGCAAAATGTAGTGAAAACCTTTACTTTTAACCTGAGTCTGAATAACAACAGACTTTTGAAACTAAGTCTAAAGAGTAGCAAACTTTGAGCGAGATCAGACTTTAGCAGTTAAATAGAACTACGAACAAAATAAAGAGATTCAGGAAAGAGAATAAGAACATAAGGTTTATAGTGGTTTGGCTTAATCTAAGCCTACGTCCACTCTCCCACGCTAACAACCTTCTTGGTTGGATTCCATTATGCAATCAACAAGAGATTACAACTTTGAGTGCAAACACTTAGTAGTAGATCACACTATCTCACTAAGTCACTCTTTTGGTATTTCTCTCAAGATTACAAACGTTTAAGCTCATAAGAGACAAGTGTATGATTGAATTTGCTCCAATTTTGGAATTATAAATTCTACGGTCCGTTTCTTACTTGCTCATCGGTCATTCATCTCGTTAAATACTCCTCCACTTCCAAACTAGCCGTTGAACAGCATCTTAAGGATCGTCTTCCAATCTACCCATTAGACAGATCTGTATCTAGAAGATTTGGTAGCCGTTGAGTGACAAAAGTAGAATCCCAAATTGATTCCGATCGCCCATACAAACAGAATCTTGGTTTCCATAAGTAAAGCTTCTTCGTATAGAAAGTTCTCGTCTTCAAGATCCAATTGTCAATCAATTAGATTAAGTCAATCAAATCAATCTTGGTGTGGAATCCAAACCAGATCACTAGCCATTATATCTTCGGGGCTTGAGTTACGTTCTGTCGAATTCTAGATGTAAAGTCTAAGAGCAATAGACTTTACAATCTGAGTCTGAGTGCGATAGACTTTACAATTTGAGTCTGAGTGCGATAGACTTTGCAATTTGAGTCTGAACATATTCTACTTCTGAACATATTTAGCTTTAAGGTCTCACCCGCCTCAGCTTCAAAGATAGAGTCTATCTTCTGGTTCTTCAAAGCATAGACTTCGATAATATCCTTTACATGTTCTATCATCTGCATAGTATATTACTCAACCATCAAACATGTTAGTAGCCTTTGATTTATTTTGTCATCTTCAAAACATCATAAGGGATTTCCCTAACACATGGAATGTCTTTAGATCTACAGATTTCGACATCCTCTTTTACAAATTTGTATTAGAAAGGCCAAGAGTTCCCGTTCAAGGGCATCTTCCCCCAAAAACTCTGTATCGTTGGCCCAAAAGGAAAAATCTCGTCAACTCTATATCTTCCATAAGTTCAACACTTAATAGGACTGTTATAGTAACGGCCGCTGTTCACCAGGGAATCTCCACTTCAGAGAACAAATTTCTATCTGATTGAGTTCCCTATCACCATCAAAATCACTTTCCTTCAAGAATGATGGCATGGACTTGGCACATAAACCTGGTCCATGTCGATTTCATACCAAAATTTGCGTAACGATGATTTTGAACTAAAGCAGGGTCCTAGTTCACACTAAATAGAAATAAGGGAATAATCACCCGTTTCTTGGAAAGATAGGAAGTAGTTTGGGCTGGGGGCGTGCACAGCCGAGTTGGTCGTTTGCATGGCTAGAATCTTGAACTAGGCCTAATTTTAAACTTGGAATTGGGAGCTCAGACACCTTGGCTCTAAAACTGGCCAACTCAAAAACCGACCAGTTTGATTCTATTAATGACCGTCGATGAAAAACAGAATATGTGCACATGGAAACCAAACTTTTCATTAGTTGGTAATACAATGAACAGTCTTAAAGACTTGGGAAACTCACCGGTATGAAAATAAGTTGTTTTGAGGTTTGGGAAGAGTTAACATCAACTCAGGATAATTCTCACTGATGCAAGATTATGATTGAGGAGCTACTATGAGATAAGCCAACTTCACTATAGTTTAATATGGGGAAAATTACAAAAAAAAAGTCCTAAATCCATTGTGCTTGTGCCAATTCAATTTTAAATAATTCCTTTTTTTTTTTGCCAAATATGTACTAAACTCCTTGCAATTGTATCAATTTAGTTAATCGGGCCAAATTTTGGCAGGCCAACATTGACATGGGCACTGGCCGTCCTACATGGTGCCACGGCACTAACATGGATAAATTTTAATAATATTTTAACTTTTTTGAGTTTTTTTTCTGTTTTCCTTTTTTTTCCCCTTCCATTCCTTCTTCCTTCCCGGTTATCGCTAGCTTTGTGACTAACTAAAGATAGGGTCGTCCACGTAGGACGACCGGTCTCCATGTTAGAGCTGGCTAGCCAAAATTGATTAGAGGGACGGGATCTACACAAATACAAAAGGTTAATAACTCATTTAGTAAAAAAAAAAAAAGGTTTAGGATTGAATTACTATAATTGTAATATATTTATGATTTTTTTGGGTAATTTTCCTCGTGCATCACCAGCATTCACATAAACAAACTTAACCTGATATCGTGGGAATCTTGAAAATACCCCTTCTTTAAATTACTAGAAACTGATTGATTAAATATATAGGTCACCTAGTCTTTTAGTCATGGTTGCTTCAGTTAGGCTTCTCAGTTTGTCAAATGTTTCCTAAACATAAGGTGTTCAATGATGTTAGAAAAATCCTCTTAAGGTGTTTTGAAGTCGACAAAACATTTCCATCAGTCTAGTCTGAAGACTTGCAGACTCTGCGGCAAAGTCGAAGACCTCCGGACTCAAGTTTCAAAGTCTACTCTCATAGACAGGTTTCCGGACCGACAAAGTTAAACTTCTATTCTGATTATTTCAAGTATGGTTTTTGACTCCAACGGTTAAGGAATATCTCACGACTGGAATTAGCACTTCAAGATCTTTTATTCGTATTCGAATAATCTAGATTCTCTAGATTCGCAATTTACTTGCAAGGTTCTACTTATGGAAACTAAGATCCTGATTGTATGGGCGAGCAGGATTGATGAGCTATCGTCATTTTCCTTGAGGAGCTCGAGATCTCTCTAAATTGATTATGTCCAACGGGTTGATTGGAAGAACTTCTTTGGAAGGTGCCAATGATATTGAAGGCATGAAGAAGTATTTAAGGAAGACGCTCAAGTTGTTCAAGAGTGCCAAATAGAAGAATTTCAAAGTCTGAATCTCTTTGTTCTTTTGTGATCTTATTCTTCGAGCTATACTTGTACAAAAGAGAGACTGAAGTTTGGTGAGACCTTGAGGAAGTGTAGTAGAGTCTCTACACTGTGGAATCAAGGGCGTGAGACTGTAAATTCTCTTTTTGATTCTTAGTGAAATCCAGCCAGTGGGCTGTCCGTGCGGGAGAGTGGGCGTAGGTTTGGTCTAAGCCGAACCACTATAAACTTGGAGTCTTGATTCTCTATCCCTAATCCTTTTACTTTACATTGCTTTCACATACATCGATTATTGTTTTCACTTTCTTAGTCCATCATCCAATAAAACGTCTATACATTCTGTTAGGTTTTATAAAATCATCTTAATCACCTATTCAGCCCCCTCTAGGTGCTCGTACTAGTTCTAACAATTGGTATCAGAGCTTGAGTACTCATTTATTAGAAGTGTTTTTACTTCTGAGTTAAAGATTTATGGCTAGTATGTTGCCTACAGGGTTGGTTGAAGGTCAAAGCAATACCAAACCTCCATACTTTGATGGAAAAGACTACAGCATATGGAAAAACAAGATGAAAGCATTCCTAAGATCGAAAGATCCCTTGGAATGGGAAGTAGTAGACAGAGGAATCATTCCTACTGCTGCATCAGAATCAGAGAGAGGAAAAGAAGTTGCTGCTCCTATCGAGATGACTCAAGAAGAAATAACCAAGAGACAAACTCTTGATGCTAAAGCTATTTATTCCTTATATTGTGCTTTATCTCCTACGAGTATAACATAATATCCTCTTGTGAAACAACAAAAAGAAGTCAGGATAGGCTACAAATTACCTATGAAGGAACTGATCGAGTGAAAGAGACAAGGATCAATATTCTTTTGGGACAATATGAAGTTTTCAAGATGAGATCAGGAGAATCAATAACTAACATGTTCAGCCGTTTTACTGAAATTGTGAATGGTCTAGAATATTAGGGACATCCAATCTCAGGACATATGAAGGTCAACAAACTGCTGCGTGGACTCTCTAAAGACTGGAATTATATAAAGACTTCAATAAGGGAAACACAAAGGATTGCACCACTCTCTATAGATGAATTGATTGGAACTCTTCAGTCTTATGAAGTAGAGCACACCAACGAAGAAGAAGATTCAAAAGGTAAGAAGTCTATTGCCTTAAAGTCTAATGACTATTCTGATGCTACAGACTCTGAAGAAGATCTAGATGATGAAGAACTGGCACTCATGATAAAAAGATTCAGAAAGCTGAACAGAAATGGAAGAAAATTCAATTGGAAGAAACAAAGCTCACAAAGGTTTCAGAACAAATCAACTGAGGAAGATGATTCCAACAAAGAAGTGACTTGTTTTGAATGCAAGAAAAAGGGACACATCAGACCCAACTGTCCTCTGTTAAGGAAAAGGAAAGGAAAGGCTGAGAAATATAGAAAGGCACTCAAAGCAGAGACTTGGAGTGATACTGAATGTGAGGAAAGTGATGATGATTATGCCAACATTTGTTTAATGGCAAAATCTGATTTAGACTCGGACCTGAGACAGATACGACTCGGACGGTGAGCTTGAGGTAAGTAATCTAAAAATTCCTATCAAAGTTTCGAAATATATTGATGAACTATGTCTTAGTCTCAAAACCTCTCTTAAGAGGATCTCCGAATTAAAAAGGGAGAATTCTACATTGAAGCAACAGGAGAAATTTTGGAAAGAAAAGTTTGAAAATTTAGATAAGAACTTTATTATCTTGAAAGAAAACTCGACTCTGTTTCCAAAGAAAACACTCATTTGAAAAATGATATTTCAAACATCTCAAAAAGGTTTTCAAATGGTTCTGAAAAAATTGGATAAGATTCTTTCAATACAAAGACCCTACTTTGACAAATTAGGTCTCGGTATGACTTTTGAAACCATTCCACTAATTGATTTTCCAAAGGTGAAGGAAAGAATCAAACAAAGACCAACAAAAGTTGTTTATAAAAATCATTTTCAGAAAGTCTTTGTAAAACCTATTGGCCGAAATGCACTCAAATGTTCAAAGTGTCAAAGCTCAGAACATTTTGAGAAAGAATGCCCTTTGGTTTGGAGACCTGTTAAAAGGGATTGGGCAAAGACATTTTATTGCTCTAACTCAACTGGACCCAAGATGATATGGGTACCAAAGAAAGCTTGAATTTTCTCTTAAATGCGGTCACTATCAAAAGGAAGATTAAATGATATTT